>NW_026506561.1:0-47532 GCF_026875155.1 Cherax quadricarinatus
AAAATCCACACCAAATTACACTGGTCAACAACCAAAAATGCTTACGAGACCAGAGAGCAATTTCCAACTAATTTTAGGTCACTGATAATGAAAAATCATGGTTAAAATTGTTCGTTAGCTCTACTTTTCAATACACCACGTGTTACAACAAGTTCCAACAGGCTTGCGGCAGTGTGTTTTTCCACACTCACAGTCTTACTGTCCTTTATATATTGTTCCAGCAGTCATAGAAGGTGGTTGTGCTGTGCAAGTTTAATATTTTGAGGTAAAAAGCAGGTGATTTTCTTAGCCAAACACTTTTAAACTTATAATAAAAATTTCACTGAGCAAGCTGTTGATATGCATGTGGGGCATATTATATTACTTTTGTTTTCTTATTGAATGATATAAATACTTCTGCTAAAATTGGTGAGGTGACCTTTGCATCACAGAACGCCGCATAACTGCTATGGTTAGAAAGGCATATCACCTATATTTTGGATCCCAAGATTGGTGACCGGAAAGAACTGGGCTCCACACACATGCTGCAACAGTTGCGCTACTAACTTTCGCCAATACCCGAGCAGGAAGAAGAAAGGAATACCTTTTTGCTGGCTAATGACATGGGGGGAGCCAACAGACCATAACAATTATTTCTGTAAGGTACCTCCTGTACAAAAGGGCTTGTCAAAGAAAAAAAAGAGGGGCCATTGAATATCCAAACATTCCATCAGCTATTTCCCCCATTTCCACATGGAGAAAGTCCGCCTGTTCCTGATCCACCAACTTTGGTATCCTTCGAGTCAGATAAAAAAGGTTTGAGGAAGAGAAAGGATGACAGTGCTGGATTACAGAGTGACCAAAAACTTCGATGAAACTACTCCTCTAGGCTGCATGTCATAACAAAAAGGGAACTCTAAGACCTTGTCAGGGATCTACAACTACTCAAAAAAAAGGGAAGAGCTGCTAGGCTCTCGTTTCAACAGTGGAATCTCCAAACAGCTGATTGAAGCGTCATGCAAAAAGGCAGATTACGGATTAGTTTAAAACATACTGAGGCATTATACGTTTTTAATAAAATAATCAAATATTACATGTCCCGTATCTTTTAAAAATATAGCCAATAAGCATTTTTCAAAAAGTGGTATCGCTGTATAGCCCTTGTGGCTTAGCGCTTCTTTTTGATTATAATAATCAAATGTGGTATTTGAATTCAGGACATGAAAAACATAGGAATTAACTTAAATTACTACAGTGATTTAAGAACAAAAAGGGCACAATATGCTGACTGGAATAATACACAAATAACCCGCACACAGAGAGAAGCTTACAACGACGTTTCGGGCCGACTTAGACCATTTACAAGTGACTTGTTAATGATCCAAGTCGAATAACAAAAAAAGGCACAATACCGTGACTGGAACGAACACAAAAAGACCCCACATAGAAAGGGGCTTACGACGATGTTTTTGGTCCGACTTGGACCATTTACAAAGTCACTTTGTAAATGGTCCAAGTCGGACCGAAACGTCGTCGTAAGCTTCTCTCTTCCATGTGCGGGTTTTTTTGTGTATCCAAGTCAAACCGAAACGTAATCATAAGTTTCTCTCCTCCCAATACAGGTTATATTTGTGTATTATTAGTTATTTGGTTAATTTGTATATATATGAACTTGTGTATGATTACTAGGACTATCTACAAAGAATAAAGATAACTATGAAAATCCTTTTAGACCTACACTGGGTAATTTACGCATCGCGTTTTTTTAACCTGGCTATTTTAAGAAAACATTTCCATATACAGATTTGTGGATAATAATTGTTGATGTCCTCTACTGGTGACATTATACTGAAACACATGATTTCTTTCCCTTTAATTCGTTGGACCTACCTATAAATTTCATTATGGAAAAAGTATCTAAAAGCTGAAACAAATTTAAACCAAATCAAAATCAAATAAAAGGGGAATGTAGCAGAGAGTGAAACAGGGGTACATTTGGATTTCATAAAACTATCCGCTTTCTGGGTTTTAAAACGTTCTGTTAAATTTGTGAAACCCTAATATAATAAAAAAAGGCACAATACCGTGACTGGAACGATACACAAATAACCTGCACATAGAAGAGAGGAGCTTACGACGAAGTTTCGGTCCCGACTTGGACCATTTAAAAAAGCCACACTAACCAGAAGTGGAGCAGGACGGCTTTTAAATATGACAACCTGACTCCTCATTTTTTCTTTCTTTTTTCTTTTTCTTCTTCTCCCTCTTCCCCTTTCCCCCTTTCTCCTCTGGTTGTCTGTCTTCTGTCTCGTGTTTCTGTTCCTTCATTATTTATTTCACCATTCCCCCCTTTCAAACCCCCCTCTGTGCACTTGCTCTCCCTCTGTGGGCACCTACCTCCCCTTTCAGTGCTCCCCTTTCTTTGTATTTGACTGGCCTCCTCCTCCTTATTCCCCACTACTAACAAATACTACTACTACTACAAATACTACCACCACTATTACTACTACTACTACTACTACTACTACTACCACCACTACCTCTTCCTGCCTATATATAGCCTCCTGCTCCACTTCTGGTTAGGTGACTTTGTAAATGGTCCAAGTCGGACCGAAACGTCGTCGTAAGCGTCTCTCTTCTATGTGCGGGTTTTTTGTTTTAATATAATAAATAATTTCAGCTTTTTAATTATGTTGTCGTTTTTTTCCATCACTGATTTTTCGTCAGTATTTCACAAATGCTTCATGATAATATGTTTAAACTTTCATTCTCTTTACCTCATCCACTTGATATTTAATGTTAAAATTTTGAGTGATTTGCATAGTCTGCGAAACATCTTCTCTTTCCATGGGTAATTATTGCCATTAGCTTCATGAATATCGGCTTACTGATTGGCACTGATAACCTCCGAGACGAAAGAAATCGAAATTCCTAATAATCTTGTTATTCCCGGGCAATATCCCGCATCCTGGAGCTACAGGAAGGAGGGGAGGGATTTCTTGTAAGTTAATCCTCTCTTGAATGTTAAGGAAAGTGTGTACTCTGGGGACTGTGTACATTATTAAGAAAACAATCATAAAAGCAGATTTCCCCTTTATAAATTTAAAGTATGATATCGTCAATAAAATCATTACTAATAACCCCAATCAAGATAACAGATGTTCCCTAAGTCCATTATAATCGGCAGAAAAGAAAAACGGGGGTTTTACTGTATTATCATATTCTTGCATTCCCAATTAATGGAGCGGGAGAGAGAGGACCTAGTAGCGTCAGTGAAGAGGCGGAGCCAGGAGCTGAGTCCGACCCCTGCAATCACAATTAGGTAATTACACAAGGTGAAGAATAGGAACAATAAACAAGTAAGTAGAGATAAAAAGAGTAACGAATATTAATGTAAATAACTCGGTTTTCCTTATACTGACAAGGGTTGTCAAGATTGATTCATGAGTGCTCTGCACCCATGAATGAGATGAATGTTACTCATTTATCCTCACAATGAGAAGTTTCAGCTATATTTCATATATAATTTTCTGTTGGGAAAATAATGAGTTAGATGAAATTGCAAATTATATTACTCTGGTGTGTTTTGGACTGAGAAAATGGAATTACTTAGAGGGAAACGGAAGCGGTGGACGGAACGGGAAGGTAGGGAGGTCTTGGGTGGGGAGGAATGGGTGGGATTGGGGAAGGGATAGCAAGGTTGGGAGGGGAGGGGTGAAGGGATGAGAGGGGAAGAGATCTATTTTGTCTGGTGTACAGGAGAGGAGCAAATTGGGGAATGGGGATGTGAGAAGATGGAAGAGGAAGGGGGTATGATGGTAAGCAATGAGAGAGGCCAGGGGAAGGGGATTTGAAAGTGGAAATGGATGAAGAAGAAGGGAAGGGAGATGGAACCAGTGAAACGAAGAGAATGTAGGATGAAAGAGCGGAGGGGAATTGGTTTCGTGGGAGTGATGACAACATGGAGTGAAATGCAGAGGGAAGAGAGAAAACAGGAAAAAAGAGAGGAAAGAGGAACAGGGGGATGGGGAAAGAGCGTAAGAAGACAAATTGGGTTAGAGGGAAGGAAGAGGAAACAGAGTGAGAGAAAGGGACAAAAGAAATAGCGAGGAATAGTGAGATGACAGGAGATGAGAGAGAAACTCTTTTAATTAAAAGAAAGGAAGGATATTTGATGAGGAAGGAGGAGATAGCATGGAAGGAAGAAAGAAGATGGGGTAAAAGGGAGGGAGACGATAGGTTGAAAATGAAGGGAAAACGGGAGTGAGAGCAAGCTTGGAGACAAGGTGAGAGGGGAAGCAGTGAAAGATGAGGTGAAAGGGAAAGAAAAGAAGACAAGGTAACAGGGAAGGAGGGGAAGATGGAGAAAGAGGGATGAAAGAGATGGAGGAGAGGATATGGCGAGATGGAGGAGAGGAAGATTGGGTGAGAGGAAAGGAGAAGGAATGAGAGGGCGGGAGAAAAAGGCGTAGAAAGGGGGGAGAAATGGGTGAATTCAAGGGGGGGAAGATGGGGTGAAAGGGGGAGAAAAAATGGGTAAAAAGGGGAGAGAGAGAAGCGGGGTGAAGGGAGAGAGAAAATAGGGGTGAGAGGGAGAGAGACGATGGGGTGAGGCAGAGAGAGAGGAGACGAGATTAAAGGACATGGGGTGAGACAGGAAAAGGATGGGGTTTTGAGGGAGAGAGAGACAAGATAAGACCGAAGAAATAATGCTTTTCCTCTTCCACCCGCGAAAAATATAGTTAATTAGCCAGGCACACATTCACGTCTGCACTCGTCCTGGGAGAATTATCAGGGCCCCCCCGATAGCACTGTTTAAATCAGCATCTGAGTGGTCGTCTCAGTCTTCTTATTCTCTAATTTCTCTCTTTTTGGGCAATTTGGGGTATTTTCTTATTTTTGAAGTTATGCAGGTTTCAGCATAATGTGAAGGCCTTTGTATTGTTAATAAATGCTCAATAAATACATATATAAAGTAAGCATTTATTCACAAAACAAACACCTTAATTATAACCTTCACATTAATGCAAATAATGCTAAAAAAATTAACTACCGGGCGGCTGCAAGTTTTCTTTAATGGAAAAAATGTTTTTTAATCTTAAAGTCAGAGAAGGGAAGGGGCAAAAGACTAAAAAATTTTTGGGAAAGTGCTAAACCCATAATAGTTATTTAGCGATTCTGCACAGCAGAATTGAAGGGAAGGGGGATTAGAAAAATTCGATCGTTGCGTGAGCCGAGAAAGGTATTCGTGTACAGCACAACATCAGTTCCCTCCTTTAAATACACTCGAATGACACATTGCAGTCCCGGGCATGGGTATTCAACACGGTTAAATATTAGTATTCTTAAAAAACTTTAATTTTTACAATTACTATCCATAAAAGTGTTTTTTTTAGGGGTGCCTTTTTTTTTTTTTTTTTTATTTTTCATTTTTTGGCTTTTTCTTTCTCCAACTTCTATTCTAAATTATTCAAATTAAACGCGAAACCTTGTCCGATAACCATCAGATTTTTAGCTTTGGTATAAACTGGGAAAACAACCGACATTAACAAGTGATCTTTGATCACAGTTGTTGAAGCCATTCCCAGCTTCCCCCCCTTCATAACTTTCTGCTGCGGGGCTTCAAATTTAAAAAAAAAAAGGCTTCCTTTTCGCATGCTCAGACTCCGGTGTTAAACTCACCCCAAGACTTTCCCTTGAGCGAGGTTTGTAGCTTTGGCCACCCTACCTGTACTCCGTCTGCGGCTTCTGTCCCTTTTCCCCTATCTTCATTACTTTCATTTGGGGGGTTAAATTCGAGAAGCCAGTTGCGGGACCAGGTGTCCTGTCGCCCCGGGGCTTTTTGAAGTCTCCCTGATCCCATCTGTTTAAATTTCCCTCTTTAACCACATCATCGCAAACAAGGACACTTCTGAGTTAACCCTTCCACATGTCGTGCACGTACCAAAAAAGCACGTCCGGGACCGCCCCCCGTGGGCCCAGCTCGTCACGGGTCCCACTGTGATACCTCACACCTACCATGACTCTTGTTTGCCTCCCTGTCGGGTTTTCTCTACCCATTGAACTCCCCTTCCTTTTTAATGCCCTATCCTCACTTCTGCAAAAACCCTCTTTGAGGAACGGTAAAAGGGGCCTTCTTGCAGCCCAAGAAAACAATCTACCCACCCCTCTCGTTTTTACTTCTTTTTATTTATCATAAACTCCAGGGGGTTTGTGACGGATTTGCCTTCCATAAACCGTGCTGGTGGGCGTTTATACCTTTTTTTCCTTTCCCAGTGCTCCACCACTCTCCTGATAATCTTCTCCATAACTTTTTTATACTAACACGTCAGTGACACAGGGCTATAGCTTTGTGCCTCTTTTCTGTCTCCATTTTAAAAATGGAACTACATCTGCCGTTTCCATACCAGGTATTGGGCCCCTTTTCCAGGGGTGTGTTGAAGATTGTGGTAAGTGGCACCGCAGCATATCCCCCCCCCTCTCTAAGGGCCCAGGGAGAGTCCGGGCCCATTGCCTTTGAGTATCGATTCCCCCAGCAGCTTCTCACCTCCTCCCATTTGAAGTATAAATCCAACATTGTTGAAATATTCCTTGCTGGTGTTCCCCCCCGTTTTGTCCCCCCAGAGGCATTCCTGTCTCCACTTAAATACTTCCTTAAATCCAAACTGACCTTCAAACTTCTTTATCGTTTCTTGTGAGTTCCCCCCCTTTTTTCCTTTGTCTTTTCACCTTTTTCTTTTACTGTTTTCCCCCTAAGGGCAACAGCGTTTCGGGGCAGCTGACTTTTTGATCTTTTGTTTTCGTATTGTCGCTGGGCCTCCTTTCCCTTTTGTGTGCATACCTTTTTTTGGCTCTTCTACTAAACCCTTATTTTTTTTGGGGCCTTTGCCCCCTTTACCTTTCCATTCCTGTTGCACTTTGTTTTTTCCTCCCTACACCTTCGGGGAAACCAAGGACCGCTTTTGGGCTTCCATTTTTCGTTTCCCTGGAACAAACCTTTCCTCTGCCTCCCTTTCCTTTGTTGTTACAATTCCACATCTCGTTTACTGATTTTTTTACCATTCTCTGTCCCCCTGAACCTCTTTAGGAAGTTCCTATACTTTGTGTATCCCCCCCCTTTTATATTTTTGGCTTTTCCCCATTCTTTCCTGTTTTTCCTTCTCCACTTAAAACTCACTATAAATCAAAACCAGAACCCGTGCGCTAGCTCCTAGGGGGCCCCTCGTAAACGATTCCTCAAAGTCGAAGGAGGGAAAAAAAAAAGCGTTGGCCAACCCCCCCCCCAGGCCCCAGGTTGCCTTTTTTGCCCTCCCACTTTCCCTTTTTCCCGGGGGCCCCCATGTGGCTCCGGTTTTCCCCTGTCCCTGTGGTTAAAACCCCCCTTACCTTTGCCTTCCCCGAGTGTTCTTCGGGCCCCCGCCTTTTCCCCCCCCTTTTTGTTTTCCGACCCCCTTGGCCCCCATCTTTTTTACACACCCCAAAAAATACAACCCCGACGAATTTACCACTATTATGAATTAAAATTAAAAATTATTTTAATTATTAATAATTATTTTATTCAACCTTGTGGTGGGTGTTTTTGGCCTCCCGGGAAAATCTTGCTCATCTCTCCCCCCGGCTTCGGAGGACTTGGGGGGTTCGAATCAGATATAAAGTCCAATGTATCATGTTTGTAATTTTTATTTTTTTTATAATAATTTCAATATATAAAATGGGATGTGGGAAGTTTGCCCCGGAAAAATGGTTTCTGAATACTTTTTGTCTCTCGGGAAGGCTTCTAGTACCAGTATTTTTGGGTGTGATTTTTCATTTTTTTTTTTTAACAAAAGGTATAAAGGAGGGTGGAAAAAGAAAAACGAAAGTTTTTTTTAAATTTTTTTTTTTTAACAGGAGAAGGGTTTACACCCCTTGCTCCGGGCTTTTTTATCGCCTCTTACAACACGCATGGCTTAGGGAGGAAGAATTCTGTTCCATTTCCCCCAGGAGTAAGAAAAAAACAAGAACTAGAAAAAAAAGAAGAAAACCCAAGGGGTGTTATATATATATGCTGTAAATGTAGTTATGGACCTAAGTTAAGAAAAATAGCAAAACGACCTAAACCTTGCATGTTTAAAACGACAAAAAACACCACAATCCCACCCTCATTAAAAAAAATTACAGGGGTTTCGTTTTAAAAACCCCACTTGGCGGACGTAGTGCCTCCCTGCGGTTTCGTCTACAAACCACACCTACAAAATAAAAAAAAATAAATTATAAATATATATATAAATATATAATATATTAAATATATATATATATAAATTTAAATATAAAATAAATTTTAAAATAAACACTCTCCCCCCAAGGCAGGGTACCCCAAAAAAAAAAACTTTTAAACATTCACCCATCACTGTCTTTTTCCAGAGGCGCGATTACATTCACTTATAAAACTGCAAAAATTACAAATACCTCCTTTAGAGGCAACAGTACTTCCCATCTTTAGGATCAAGTCCGACCTGGGGCCGGTTTACCTGAATGTCTTCATAAATTTTTTACTTTGCCACCCCCAAAGCACATCAAGTCCAAAAACCATTTTTTTCCCCTCCACTAACAGCTCCCATGCTTTCGGAAGTCTTAGCCCCTTTGCACAAAAACCCTAAATTTAAAAACCCCCCCCCCCCTTTCCTGCCACCCACCCCTCTTTTTCCCTTCACTACAGATTTAAAAAACCGAAGTCATTGTATTTCGCCCAAACCCGCTCTCTACAGTCCAAACCACCTAAAAACAACCCCCCCCCAGCCCCTCAATATTTTGGTAATCCCCACCTCCTCCTCATTTCCAAACTAACGAATTTTTTCCATTATTTTTCACCCACACATTACCCCAGACAGACATTTCACTGCCCCCACCTTTTCCTGTTGCAACATTCACCCCCCATGTTCACACCCATATAAAAGCATTGGATAACTAATCTCAACATTTCCCCTTTTTTTGCTTCCTGGACCCAAATTTTTTTTTTCCACAGACTCCAAAAAACATCCATCGCGACACATTCACTCCTAAATATTGAATACATTCACCTCCCCATATCCCTCCAATCGAATCCAGTCTTTCGCCACCTTTCTCTTCCTATATTCACTTTTAATTTTTCTTTTTCACATACCCTCCAAACTCACTACCATGAATAAAAAAATATAAATATATATAAATATAATATATATATATTATATATAATATATATAATATTATGTGTGGTGTGTGTGGTGTTGGTCATCCGAAAATTTTAAAACGGTCAATTAGCAAAACCTTAAAAAAAAAAGTCCCTTTCTAAAATTTTCCTTTTATTTAAAAAATATTTTTTTTCATTAATGTCATGTAAAAAATTTTAATTTTGCTCCAAAAGAATCTTTGAAAAATTACCTAACCTTATTTAACAAGAGCAATTTTTTAGCATAACCCAACTAAATATATTTAGTTTTGTTTTTACAATAATCAAAACAAATAAACCCAGTAAAATTTTTTTTTTTTAAATCTTTAGGTTCAGAATGTTTTTTGGCGAAATTTTTGGCATAACAATTTTCATTTGTCCATATGGCAAGATGAGCTTTTGCATTAAGCCAAATCGCAAGGTCTGCCATCGGCACGACATATATATATATAATTATATTATTATATAATATATATATAATAATATATAAATATAATATAATAAATATTATTTTTATATTTTGTTTGCGGGGGTAAAAACTAACAAATGCTTATTTTTCAGTGGGGTGAAAGTAATGGGAGGATGAGAAAAAGCAGGTCGCTACAAAATTAAAGGGAAAAATGCAAAAATGACGATGAAAAAGGTTTTTTGGAAAAAACAGGGGTAATGAAGATTTGGGTGACGGGGAAAGGGGATCCCGAAGATGAAATGGGGTGACAAAAATTGGCTGCAGAAGATAAAAATAACTGAATTTTCCAATGAAGAGGTGAAAGCCACGTTTCGTGGTTTCCCTCGAAGGTAATACTACTCTATTACTACCCCCATCACGTCTACCACTTATCGCCCTCATCATCTATCATCAACAACCACAACCTCCATCATCACAAACACCGCCCCAAACACCACCATTGCCACCCATCGCCATCACCACTACCACCACCACCACCACCACCTCCACAACAGCCACCACCACCACCACCACCGCCGCCCCGCCCACCTGCCACCGAAGCGGGTTTACCACTACAAACTACTTCCATTCTTTTAAGAAGTGCACCACGTTTAAAGGGGAAAAATCACCCTTACAGGGAAACCCTGACCACTGTCCCGCCAGCACAGCTCTTTATCAAAAAAATACTTTTCAGGATAACTGCAGCAGACTACCCCCCAGCGCATCACGCTTCATAAATTAATATCTTTTTATTTTTTTAAAAATTTTTATTGTTATTAAATATTTTCAGTAGTAATACTCATCAGAATATCAGTGATAAAACAGTACAGTTGTCTAGTTTACAAGTTTAAGAAAATGAATACAATTTTTCAAAGCTGAAAGTACGTAACATAAAGCCAATTTTCCAGTGATGAAGAAACTAAGAATTCACTCAGAGTGTTGTCTTTTTTTTTCTCTTAACTGACCTTGAATAACAAAAATTACACACACACACACACACAACACACACACACACACACACACACAATAAAAGAGAAAAGTACACGAGGAAACAAAAAATTGCAGAACGGATGAAAAAATTAAGACACCAAAGAGGCAATAAAAACCATATGTTTTTTAGGGTAGAACATGTGCAAGGGGGAACCCGGCCAATACAATTTTTTTACGAAGTCAGAGGGAGAAATTCAGTAACAAAAGGAAGTCAAATCAGTAAAAACGAAAATTTATACTGTTCCTTGAAAGAAGACGGCGGGAAAAGGAAGGCAGAAAATAGAAAGGAACGGGGAAGACAAAAAACGGAATGAACATGAAGGAAAACCTCGTGGGAAGGAGAAGCAAAAGGGTGAAGGAGTACGGTAAATCCCAGGACTCCACAAGACCTCCCCGCCCATTTCGCTATAAATTAAGTAATCACAAGACCCAAAAACATAAAAATAAAGAAACAAAGTATGATAACAAAACGACAATGAGACACTTTTGAACTTTTTTGGGAAATTTTATTTAAAAGGGAAAAGTTTTCCCCCCTCCAGTAGCTTTTACCACTGGCCCCGACGAAACGCTTCCTCATTAAAGATTCCCCAAAACTTTAAAAAAGTTTTCATTCTTTAAATTGTCGGGTTTTTTAAAAACCCTTTCCACAACATAAAATGAAAGAAAGGGCTGGGAAACAAAAAACCCTTTAATAACTATAACGGAGATGGAATTCTCAGGCGATAACAAGCATTTTTTCCCAAGTTTAGCAAAAGTGAGAAGGAAAAACAACGGAGGAGACACTGACGGAAACAAATCACAAGATCTGGAAACTTGGAAACCGAGAGTTCAGAGATTAAAATTATAAATGTAATATCGGAGAGCAGAGGTAACAGGGAGGGGAAAAAAATCCCCCAACAAACAAAAGAAACAAAGGAGTGTGAACAGAGAACAGGACAAAAGATGGATGCTGGGACAGTGGCAGAACAGGGGAAAATAATAAACTGAACTCCCATAAGGAGACTTTAATCACATGCAGATGATTGGAAAAACGGAACCCCATGGAGGCCCAAAAACTTGAGAGTGAAATCTAGCTAACATGGAAGAAACAAAAGGGTTTAGGGGGGAGGTGACCTAAAAGACTTGCTATTTTCCAAAAATAAATACAAAATAGAGGAAAAAAAAAAATGGGGGGCCAATAGGGAACAACCGCAGATACCTGGTGGAAAGGGAAGAAGAAAGAAAGGGAAGAACAGAAAAGAGGACCAAGAAGTGGAAAATATATGGTAAGAAAATTTTTTTTAGCAAAGTAAGAATACAAAACGAAAAGGAAGGCAGAACTTACACGAAATGAAAAAGCCAAAAGGGAAAGGAGAGATTCTACCAAATAGAAAAAAGAAACAGGGAAAAAAAAAGCCAGGGGTTAGTCAGGGAATGCAGAAGGCCAAGGAAAAAGCAAGAGGGTTGGGGGAAAAAAAGCAATCCAAGTGCAACAAAAACGAGAGGCAAGCGTAAGCTAGAAAGGGGAAAATTAAGAAAAAAGATGCTGCAAGGCGTTTTTTAAAAATTAATAACATCACGACCAAAACGAACCACAGCCAATAACAAGAAAAGACGACTGTGAAGGAACAAATGAAAAATACCAAGTCGGGCCGAAAAGTTGTTATAAGCTTCAGTCCTTACGTGAGGGTTATTTGTGTATTTACAGAAAATTGTGACCTGTTAGGAAAAAAAAAAAAACCACAAAAAAGTGGGGAACTACAGAAACCTGTAGTCAGAACAGACCAGTGGGCACTGGGAGATATCAACAAACAAAGTGATTGAGACAACTACATAGCGGATGTAATAAAACAAATAGCACATCTCTATAGATTTTGAAGAAGGGGTCAAAAACAACTACGTATTCAACAAATCTCTAAACAGTGCCAGAAATTGAAAATGGCAATGGGGTTCTTTTTTAAAAAAAGAGGAGAGGGAAAAAAGACCGGTCAAATTTTAGACACCAGTTCCACCCCAAATTTCTCTTAATGAAAATTTAAATTTCAGCGCCGTAACTGGCGTCACATTAGTAGTTTGGCCCCTGATTAGCAGTATTTTGGCGCCATGATTAGTAGTTTTGGGCCACGGGTTTTATAATTTGGGGCCATGGTTGGAATAACGAACATAAATTATTTTTAAAATTTGTGCCAATGTCATTGTAATTTTCATAAAACACTTGAGGCAGGGCACCCTGGGGGTTTTTTTTACAACGGGGGAAGTCAGGGAAAACAAAGCCATGGAAACATTTTCTTTCGTCTCACTCATGCAGTTTTACGAGGCCATTGATTTGGATCAATGTACGAGTCATCGTCTTTAATTATGGGGATTCATGATCATAGTTATGTACAGTATAATGAAATTAATAAAAAAAATCCACGAAAATCTAAGCGAATAAAAGTCACAGAAACCTTGCTGAAGAATTTCATAGTCAATTCACACTTTGGACCAAAAGTTAGACGACGTTTAAATAAGTTTTATCCTCTCCAAATTGTGGATTGTATGTGAAAATAGTATCTTTACTGTCAGCTTTTTATGGATAAATAACAGCTATGCAAATATGCTTTGGTGGAATAACGAGCAGCGTATTTCTCTTACAGAACAGAGATTGGCAGTGTGAAAAACGCCATCCCTCCAGCAGTAATCAGCACTGATACTAATACAATAGTGGACATTTCCAGTGGTACTAAGGTACCCATCAACAAGACTTTATAAGCAATAGATGAATTCAATGATACCACCTCTGAGGTGTGGCCGGTCACTTCCTACCCTTAATGAGCAAAGTCCGGTTAACACAGCCAATTACACGCTAAATTGTTTCTTAAAGAAAATTTTTAAATGTAATATTAGATTAATCACGGGAATGAACAATTTTTGAAAATATTAACATTTCCCAAACTATATTAGCAGCATAAACTTAACCTTGCTAAATTTAATTAATATATTACTTAGTATAATATATCGCTAAAGAATATACGACAACACAATGATCCTTCTGATATTTATTGATATAATGGAAAGGTGGAAAAGATAGTACAGCTTGTGTGGCCAAAATGTTCGTTGCTGAATAGTCAAGTCGAAAATCATTTAAGAACAGCAGGACTTAATCGTAGGTTAGAGGTCTAGCAAAGCAGTAAAGTATCTGCCTTCAGCCACGGACGAGTATCTCCATTGAGGATTCTGAACCAGAGTTGTGTAAATCCCTAGACTGACATCGACCGCGGTTGAAATGCTTCTTCTCCCACACTGACAGTCACCAGTGAAGTAGAGTTAACGTCGCCATGATATGGAATGTGCACAGTGATATATTAATGGTGTTACAATAATGTAAAATAGTAGAAAATCCTGTATAATAGATTCCTCATAAGTGACTCTCGACTTTATTGCAGTAATGTTTCTACAACTATTTAATCATTGTTTATCGTGTATTCCCTCTTCAATGACACGTGAGAAATTGGAGGCGTCGAGGAACACAGAAGGCACCTAATATGTCAACGATTCAACGTTCATGTCATACCACAATAGTAATGCTACATCAACGCACTGACTCACGACAATCTTCGATCTGGTCGCTCCAAGAAACCAGGAAATCCACAGCAGTTTCCAACGCTGGAATACTGCTGTGAGCCAGTGAGTTTCAGTGCGTGCCAAGAATATAATAAACATAGGATCAAGGAGATAACAATGCCTCAAAGGGCGGATTATGTATATCTGGAAATCGTGTGTATTGAAGGGTGAGATAAAAGATAGCACAAGTACATTAGTAACAAGAGGAAAAGTCAGGATGAGGTCTCCTTGGGTGAGGAAGAAAGTGAGGCAGTTGTTGCCTTTTGGTGAACAGTTAAGGTGCTAACCTCACTATGTACTATTATTTACTGTATTTATGTAATTTGTATATACTGTAATAGTCCCCTTTAAGGATGAGCAGGAAGATTTGTAACTCTATTTTTGAATGGTATAACCATGATATCTTCTGTTGGATGTTTCAGAAAGACTCAATACATGGCGGTTTTTATGCAAATGATGTAAACCACTGTGGGGCGTATTGCAGGTGGCGACAACCAGGCACCTTCTAGTGGTTTGTTTGGAAAAATAACTTGTACATGATCCTTATACCGATGCATTAAGTGTCTCACCTCGAAACAAAAATGTGTTAATAAAGGTTGTTAAAGAGAGCTCCTCACACCACAAACAGTGGCAACCTGGAGTGCATTCGCTTTCTTTCGCTGCACACTGTGGGCCTAGCAGTATGACTGTTCATAAGAAGGAAATTAAGGCAAATAAGGGCCATAGTGACAGTTGCTGCAAAGCGGCTGGTGACATCCAAACATGTGTATATAGTCAAGACTCTAAGGGATTGATAGTCCTTATAGTGTATATATTATAGATGTGAATTAGCTGTGATGTTGTAAAACTAGGAGATGTGGGTAGTGTCACTGCTCCCTAAAAAGCTTTTTGTATACATACACCTGTGTAATAATATATATATAGTAAATATAAATATATAACTAAAATATTATATATATTAATATATATATATATCAATTATATATATTATATATATATATAAATAAAAATATATATATGTGTGTGTGTGTGTAATTATACAAATACACACAAATATAGCCTATAGCACTACAATGCATATTACACATACACTGCATACATACATTTTCATGCAAATTATAGCACATGAGGGCATAATACGAATTATTTATAGAGATATACTGGTATAATTTAGTAAAGGTCTTAAGCAATATTTGCTTCAGTTCCTAAAGCTTCATCAGAGGATGTTACCATTTTCTTAATTCAGAATTTGCACATTTCCTCTAAAATATTTTGTATGTTAGAAATGGTCCCCTATTAAGTGTCTCTACCCAGCACAACCTAAGACCATTTTCTACATACTTTAACGTCCCTCCGAACCTTTTGTCTTTTAGCCAAATCATTACATCCCTAGCCTAAATGAACTGACTCCTAGCTTTCCCTCATTAACTCCTTAGCCTACCTACCGATTACCCTAGCCACAATTATAAAGCCCTGTATTATATGTCTTATAAATGTGGCAAAGCCTATACCTAAGTGCATATAATAGTGCTAGGTCTATAACGTAACCATAATGGTTTCGTATCCTCACAGATGCCTAGTAACCTTATCCCCCAGACACAACTCCGGTCAAAAGGCACCGTGATGACCATTAATTATATCTTGAATGTTTCGTGTTAGCGCAGATCTTAATCACAACGAGACGATCTTTTTGCTGAGGTCAGCACAAACAGATGTTAATGTTTGAGGTCATTCCCACGCCCCTCTTGCAACTGCTGTAAAATCCGTCTGATGTATAGTATAAACATAACAAATATATAAGCTGCAGAAATTAATGTTTAGCGTTTCCTAATGAAAAAAGGCTCTAAAGTGTGTAATCGTGCCTGGTTGGGAGTTTATGGCAACACCGTGGTTGGTTGTGACGCACACCATGGTTGGGTGTTGACGGCAACACCCTGGTTGGGTGTTACGCAACACCATGTGGGTGTTGACGGCAACACCATGGTTGGGTGTTGACGGAAACACCGTGTTGGGTGTTGATGACAACACCGTGGTTGGGTGTTGACGGGCAACACCCGTGGTTTTGGATTTTGATGACAACACCGTGTTGGAGTGATGAACAACACCGTGTTGGGTGATGATGGCAAACACCGAGGTTGGGTGTTGACGGCAACATTGGGTTTTGGTGTTTAACAGCTACACACCAAGTTTGGGTGACAACTGTGCCTATGGTAATGGGTACACAATGGATAGTGTTGACGGCAACACCGTGGTTGGGTGTTTGACAACACCGTGGTTGAGTGTTATCAAAGATATCCGTGTATTTCACCACCCGATTATGTTTTTGCTTGTTCCAGACATCATTATGTTATATTATTTAGGAAATAAGATTTTAAAAAACAATTTCATGTGAAAGCACTATATCGTTAATTTATAATGTACAGTCATATAAGCTGGCTCTGTACTACACCTTCGAGTGGTGTAAAATCTCATAGGGATAACGAAAGAAAGGCTTGCATCGCTACTACTCTTATTCATTTTGTTTTTTAGTTGAGGGAAGAAGCTAAGCGGCATTTCATTGCTGTGCACTAGTAGAACGCCATGCTTCTTCCCTTTTATTTTTCATTCTTCCCCTCCATCCTTTCCTTTCTGTGTATGCTTCCTCAATGCTTCATCCCCTCGCTCCCGTAAAGACCCGTATATGTCCGTCACACAGGTACTCATTGCACCCGTCCCTCCACTTCACTCAGTCCACACTGTCAGCCCAGTGAGGGTGTCACAAGGACCAACACGACCTCTGACCCCAGCAAGCTAAGCAGCTGCTGCCCCGCCCTTGTGGTTACTTGTGCTGCAAGCCAGCTGTTCCATAAACCGCCTCTTGCCGTCTATCTGTTCCCTGCACTGGCATAGAAGCTGCACTGTTTCCAGGCTGCGTACCTCAGTTTCCTGCCCTGCACCTGAACAATATTTACTGTTTCTAATCTGAGTTTTTTACTCTACACATTGTATCACACAAAATTTTTCAGTCATTGCTCCCTATCAAATATTTTAGTTCTAAGTGTTTTAGCGCTTTTAACACAATATTAATAATATAATTATAATTATATATTTACTGTTTCAACTTACTATTTCCGTACTCTCATATTATTATTTCCGAAGGAACTTTAGTTTTTATTTTTTTTGTGTTGCCTGAAAGTTCCTGGCCCAGCTCTACTATATTTGTTTCCCTACCATGAAGCTCCAGAACCTGATTTCATCTCTCAAAATCAGTCATTCAAGTACCGATAAGGCTTCATCAGTTTATTTTTTCTACTATCTTCCTTCTCGATTTTTTTCAAGTAAAAACGTTCTCGCAATAGGTGTTTCTGATGTGTTTTTTTCAGCCTCAGGTATATAGGTTATCCTTTCACCTCATGTTACATAAAAAAAATTCGTGATTACTTCCCGACCACAGTTGCTCAAATATTATTTTCTACTCCACCCACCGGTCTAATACTTGACACAACGCTTCATCTACACGACCGACTCCTCAATTTTTGGTTCAGTAAAAACAGTTTCTCAGCTGTTCCCTATCAAAACCTTCCACTCGATACACATCACTGAGGGTCTACACCTGTTCGTGTTTGTGCGTTCCGTAGATCACTAACACATAGTAGAATGCTCTTTAATCTCTGTTTATTCCATTTGTAAATCGCGCATTTGTTGTGTGTGAGAGTGTGGTGGTAGTGTGTACTTACCTCTATATAGTCACCTATTTGGTGCTGCAGGGGTCGAGTCGCAGTTCCTGGCCCCACCTCTTCGCTGTCCTTCTACTAGATCCATTCTCATCCCTAACGCTTAAGAGCCTTTCGAACCTCGTAAAGCTATTATGGATTCCTGCCTCCACTGCATCAATTCTCCAGATTGTTTCTACTTCTGACAATTCTAGTGCTCGAAGAAAACTTCCTAATATCTCTGTGACTCATCTGAGTTTACCAACTTCCAGATATGGCCCCTCTTTCCTGTGGTCCCCTCACTGAAAAATTCTGTCACTGTCCACCTTGTTAATTCCTCTCAGTTTATTTAACGTCACTTTCATTTCCCTTTATCCTCCTTTCCTCCAGCAGAGTCAGGTTGAGTCGCTTAACAATCTCCTCATGAAGGACATACCCCCTTAGCATCCGTACTAGTCTACTTGGAAATCTCCTGCACTTTCTCTAATAACTTGCCGCTCTTGACACTGGTGTGGGTTCCCTACTGGAGCTGGGTGCTTCAATTAGGGACCTGAGGTTCACTCGTGTACAGTGTCTTGAATTCCTCCTTAAGTAGAAGTCAATTTGCCAGACTTGCATTTGCTGCTGCAGTTATAAAGGTTGATGTGAGCCTCAGGGATGCAGCCTTTGTCACTCGAGCCTGTACTCAGTCTACGCCTTGGGTTTGTCCTTCTCCCAGCTTCATGTCTTTGGCCTTGGTGGAGTTAAAACTCAGGGGGCCACTTGCTAAACTAGGCTTGTACTCTGTTCAGATCCCTTTGTAGTCCTTTCCTGGCCCTCGTCCGCTTGTATTCTCCCTCATTTATTTTCACGTCGTCGTGCGAACAAGAGCCTTTCTTTTGACTAACTCTTGTCATGTCATCCACTGACCCATGTGTAACCCCACGTCTGTCCACGTGAGCACACTCCGTCTCTCCGAACGTTTCGTTCAACAGACCATCATTCGTGTACGTGTGTGCGAGTGTGTTGTGAGTGAGTGTGTGTGTGAGTGTGTGTGTGTGTGTGGTGTGTGAGTGTGTGTGTGTTGTGGTGTAAACACTGGTTTCATAAAACTGTCTTCATTACATTATTGTTCCATCACCATAAATTTTAAATTTTTCTGGTATTCTTCATGTTCTGAATAATTTTTTGTTAATTTTCATTGTTTAATGTTAATTTCTTTGTCTCTTTTATATTATTATTATTAATATAATTATTATTATTATATAACATCGTTTCGCGTAGGAACACAAATACTCTTAAACATATTTGCAAAGAATTTTTTCAGCTTCTTGTTTAAATGTAAAAAATACATCATAGCGTTGAGAAAAAAATGTCTGTAAATTAAGTTATTTCTGTAAATATGTTCAACTACTCTTGTTTGACACTTATTAAACTGTAAACTGCCCCAAATTTTAATTTATATTCTCAAGTAATTTGACGAAGGATAAAATAATCTGTATCAAATGATATTAAAAGAATTATGTAAATATGACTTGTGATTTCAGCGGTTGATGTAAACTGATCTTTTTGTAATCACCCCAAGGGAGTTCCTTTTAAAGCTGGCGAAGGGGCTTCTTGATCTAGGGAATTGGATCTCTGTGCTCCATTTCCCTTGAACTTAGCCCTGAATGCCATTTCATCTCCCCCCCCACCACGGGCGCTGTATAATCCAATGGGTTGGAGCGCTCCCCCATAATTATAAATATACTGTCAATCGTACATTGTGGGTAACTAGTGGACGGTGTACGTGAGGAACCACGTTTGAGAATGGCAGACACAAGGTGGCAGACACAACTCAGACAAAGCAAACAGATGATTCATTCACACACAGTAATGCATCTAATTCTATCATTTTTATGCCGGTAAGCCGTGGAAGGTCTCGTGAGATGACCAGAACCTCCAGCTTCGGTATTCATATAAGACCCGCGTCAGGAAACACATGTCCTGTGTTCTGACAACCTTTTACCTAACCTAACAACACACACAAACACACACACACACTCAAACAGCATAAAAAAGGAGCAAACCCACACATACATGCATATACACAACACACGAGCACCTACATGCACACACAAACCGTATTCAAGGAAATCACACGTTATAAGAGGGCTCAGGGTATTTGAACTCTTTTGAATAGTTCTTGATCCAAAGAATTGAAGCTAATCTCCATATCCTTGGATCAAACATGATAACCTATTTCCTAAGGGTGCTCTTTAGAGCTTTATACAGTTCATACTTCTCCATCAATTAAAAATAATGGAGAATTAGAGATAGCAGAACACACAGAAAAGAGTGGTATTGTCTTGATTGAATTAAAATTTTCTGCAATATGTTGTATTGTCTGTCTACGTGAGTTTGTATGTCTGTATATGTGATTTTATATTGTTAAGTATATGTGAGCATGGATTTGTCTTGTATATGTGAGTTTGTATTTTCCTTGTCTACTGTAAGGGTTTATATACTTGAATATGTGAACTTATACTGTCTGTAAATGGGAGCTGTGTATGTGAGCAAGTGGTAATATATTGAGCTTGTGTTGTCTTGAATATGTGAGTCTGCATTGTCTGATATGTGTTCTGTATTGTCCTTGTTATAGTGTGCTTTGAGTTAATGAGCATGTGTTTCATATGTGAGCTTGTGTTGTTTATGTGAGTCTGTATTGCCTTGTATTGTGATCTTGTAATGTCCTGGTGTATGTGAATTGTACTTTCATGTGTGCATGAATTGTCTTGTATAATGAGAGCATGCATTGCTTGAATGATAATTTAGTGTTAGTCTGGTGAAGCTCGTATTGTCTTTAGATGCAGGTTTTGAATTTTCTTCTTGAAAATTGAGCTAGTATTGTGTTAATGATGTGAATTTTGAATTGTCTTGATAAATGATTTTGCATTGGGCTTAAAGAATGATCTTGATATTGTCTTGAAGATGTGATCTTGTATAGCCTTTCAAGATATTATCTTTTATTTTCTTGAAGATGTGAAATCTTGTCTTGATCTATTTCTCTATGGGAATGTTAAGCTGGTCTTGTCTTGATGTGAGCAATTGCCTTCAAGATATAAGTTTTGGTATTGTCTTGATGTGAACATTTGTCCTGGTGTGATGTACTGTCTTGAAAATGACCTCTTGCATTGAAGTGTGAACTTGTATTGTCTTGAGGTGTAAGTTTTTGTTCTTGAAGGCATAGCTTGTTTGTCTTGAAAGGGGTGAACTTGTATGAGATGCGAGCATGTATCGGTTTTGAAAATGTAGAATGTTATTATCATGATATGTGATTTTATTGTCTTGATGATGTGAGCTTGTATTGTTTTGAATATGAGCACCTGTAATTGTGTGAATTTGGCATTTTGTCTTGTGTGAGCTTGCACTGCCTTGAAAATGGAAGCTTGTGTTGTCTAACGGAGAGTGCTTGTTTGTTTTGCTAGACCGTTTGTATGCATTTTCTTGAAGGCATAATCTTGTATGCTTGAAAATGAAATGTGTATTTTCTTGAGTTTGTATTATATTGAAGATTGGTATTATCTTGAAGAGCGTGTATTATATTGAAGATTTTGTATTATCTTGAAAAAGTTGTATTATCTTGAAATAACTTGTATTTTCTGGAAGAACATTGAAGTTTGTATTATCGTGCAGAGAGCATGTAATTGCTTTAGATGTGAACTTATACTGTCATGAAGGATGAAAGGATGCCGAGGGACCGCCTGCCCTAACACCGCCAAGTAAGGTCATACTGGAAAATATGGCTAATTACAGTATGGAAGGAAGACAAATTCTAGATATAGAACCTTATGCAAACTAACCTTTTTAACCCAGGTCTCTCTGGATAAGAGATCCGGGGTACCTATCCTAACTGCTAGGGCCTAAGTGAATGCATGAATGCGGTTAGCCATGTGTCGTTAATAAATAAGGGAGTAGCCTATTGGGAGTGAATAGCTAAGCAGCACAACCAAAAGCTGGTGGCCTCGCCCATTGTTTATTTTCCCCCACCATGTGATTTCCCTCGGCATATATTGGTCCTAGCAGTGGGTATATATACTTTAGGGAATAAATCACGTTTGGCAGCATATTCAACGCAAATTATACACAACAATTTGATGATGTATAACAAAAATATTTCGATTAATAAAAATCTTTCTACACAATTCCAGTACCCCAGTTAAACATTACTAATCAACAATGAAATGTAACTAAAGAAGACAACGCTGCTGTTGTTCACGGGACTTATTTATTGTAGCTGACAGCGAAAGCCAAATGAAGTAAGTAAATTGGAACTTGATGGTGAGGGTATACAGAAAGACATAATTATCAAACGGTTGGCTAATGACCTATGAAACAACATAATTGAGCGCAGGCTGTATACCCTTGTGGCTAGCGCTTTCTTTTTGATATAATAAATACATAATAATTGAGCACTTATTTTGAAATATAATAAATATAATATAATAATAGAACGTGAATTAGAAGTTGAAAATATGACCTTAATATCAACAGAAGGATATAATGGCACACTAATATGTTTTACTGAAACTGATGAAAATTATGCAGATATAAAAAAAAAAAGCATAAATATCATAAAATTAAAAATGCATTCTTGGCCATGTACTGATAGCGAGAGAAAAAAGAAATTCCTAAGAAGAAGTATATTTTCTTCTTTTGACAAATATAAGCAATCTCGGGTGCTCAATAAACATTATTAAGATAAATTATAAGACCAGAGTTTGCTCGTCAGGCAACAAACCGTCAAAGAAAAGATGACTGTAACTACTTCATGTAAATTTCATCACGAAAATTGAGGAAATTTTGACATAAAGTAACTTAAATTTTATATATAAAGATCAATGAAAATTTGTTTAATGCGTATTAATTACACAATTAATAATACACTTTTAATATCCAGACTTTGCTATGGAAACAGATACATGACTAATTCAGCTTCTGACTGATATCACATAATGGGGTAATTCAGTGATGTACATATGAATTGACACGACTTGCTTACAAATATTATATAAAGTCTCATGCATCTCGAGAATTTTCTCAGAAATGACCTTCTCATTTCATATTTATATCACAACATATATAATAGAGAACCTAAGCCTTTAAATAAACAATCTCAAAATTTTCACAATACTGCATGGGCCACTGAACTTCTAACCAATGTCTAGGGATTGTGCTGTGATAATACCTAGTGGTTTAGCGCTTGATTTGATATAATAAGGTACTTTAGTGATTTCGTCAGTAATACCTTTGAATGAAACTTAAATAGGTATCTCCGAAGAGGGAGCTTTAATAAGTGGTTGAGAGAATATATAAATTTCTTCTGTTCCAATATTTCGTTTTCCTTTCGCCTCAAAACTCGCGAAAACCCAATCCAATGCTCAATTTTCACTTCTTGTGTTCGGTAACTAGGGCCAAATTCTTGAGGAAGTTTCCACGATCAACATTGTTGAAACCATCCCTCGAATGGCTCAATAACTTTCAAAATTCTCAGTGGTTACTATTCTGTTTAATCCTTGTCCGAGGGATGATTAACCTATTTTTTTTTTAACATTTAAAAACCGTTGCCCAGACCAGGTGATTCGCTGTTATTTTAGACTTATCGAAATACTGCAACAAAGTTTTAACTAGTGAACTCTTACATAACTCATGATTATTAACAGTATCTAAAATAATTGACGTAGAATATAGTGTGATGACAATCGTTTTTGAACAATTTCGAAATATTCCTCAGCTGTTTAAACCGATATTACCAAGAAAATTGTCTACCCTGACACACAAATGCTTGGTACCAGTTTTATCAGTAAATATAATCTGTTCCCATCGCTCGGTAGCAGCTAGGAATACCTTCACAAGGGTAGAATGTCCATATGCCCTTTATGTTTCTGAAACATTCACTTGAAATTATATGCCTGTTTGATTAAGAGTCTAGTTTTCCAAGGAAGAACGACAATCCGGATATACTGAATCCGTTTCGTAGTTAGTGCACCAGAAGAACTTAAGAATTATTAGCTGTGAACTACTGTATAGGTACAAAGTCCCTTTCTGCTCTGAACATCGCTCTTCTTGATGCTAACCGATGGCTGTTGATAAATGCTCAGTACAGAAAATGTTGACTCATAATGAAAGTCATTCACAATAACATTTGAGGTTTTAACTGACATGTTAATCTTCCGGAGTTACATAGTAACTCTACAAATTAAATCGCATATTGCTTTTTTCCAGCACATCTTTACTGAATGGAGCAATCATTATAAAGCCTCGAAAAGGAATCAGTAGACAACAATTTGCATACAAACAAGTATTCGAAAGTAGGACTACTTCTAAGAAGTCTTAACTGATAGTAATTTCCCATTGTAAGTTGCTTGCTTTGTATCATAGAATCTTAATCAGACCAGTTAACTTTTTATTTGGAACTGAAAAAGAATTTTCATCGAAAAGGAAGAATGAGTCCAAAGAAATAGCAATATTTTCTTCTTCCTGTGATTTTCTAATTCTTTTCAGTCATCGTTGCACCACCACAAGCGAAATCTTTTTTGGATATATATATAATCTGTCGGTTGTGCTAGCACTGCAGCTGAGCTCATGATACAAGGCTCGTTGATCCAAAAAATAGTTCTTCAAGATTACGAAAAATTAAAGCACAGCAACACGTCCTTCTAAGCTTATTCTTGAATAAAAATCCTAACAAAATAATGCATTTTTTGTTAAGTAATTGAGTTACAGCAGCTATAATAATAAAATTTGCTTATATAAAGATTTATTGAAGCCTGCTATGCGTAATTCCTCAATATAACTAAGTCACCAAGGAATCTATTTTTATATTTTTAGAACCGATGTTTTGAAAGATTATTCCTTAAGATTAGAGTGGCAAATTAATTTACTGCCTCTTATAATTCTCTATTCAGATGGGACTGTACACTTTGTACTTGACGATCATCTCCAAAGAACCACACCTAAGGATTCTTAAAAAAAGTCGGAAATTGTCTAGGAAAAAAATTAGAGCTAAGGGCTCAATGAAAGTATGACATTACTTGATGGAACCGTCCACTTGAATTGCTATGCAGCTTCAATTGATCGAGGCACTCTGTAATCAGAATATAGAAAAGGTATCTTTTTTCATGCAAAATAGGACGGGAGCATTCTCCTCTCCCTCAGACCTGAATTGATTACGGAAAGTGAAATGAATCTCTCTTCCATACGTACTATGTTGAAAAAGTTTAAGCTTTACTTTACCTCGACTAGTATATGCTATTACGTGTCCACAAACACCTTGATTCCCATGAGTCACATTCGGCTATGGCCTTGTTAAACCTGAGGAACACTGGTAGCAACTACTGTCACTCAGTAATGGTGGCTTCCCACAGAAGCTTCTGTGTATGAAAATGAACGCTATTAGGATAGGAATTAATTTTTTCAAAAATCAAGTAGCCGATAATGTTACCCGAAAAGTCTTTACTATTGAAGAATTGAAAAACAGTCTGCACGGA
This sequence comes from Cherax quadricarinatus, assembly GCF_026875155.1. Lineage (NCBI taxonomy): Eukaryota > Metazoa > Arthropoda > Malacostraca > Decapoda > Parastacidae > Cherax > Cherax quadricarinatus. The sequence continues at coordinate 25,387 of NW_026506561.1, forward strand.
AAGATTTCCATAGCCGAGAGATGTCTTATGCATTTTCTGACACAAGGATTTTTTCTCGCTGTAACCTGGATGCAGAAATATAGCATCACCAATTCCTGAATCACTATAGAAATACTTCTCTCAAAATCTTTTTTGTTTAGTAACTTTAAAAATTGTTTCATACCCTAGTGCTCTGAAACAATTGAAAATATTTCCAATGACCGTACCCTAGAGAGCACACACAAAAGAAATTACTCTTCAGTATTCAGATGTATAGACTGCAACTGGAAATGTTTGCCCACGAGTTGTAAGAGCTTCTTAGTTAATTATCATAATCTGGGCAATACCTGTCAATTTCCACAGTTTGTCGGTATTAACCATACCATTCAACCAATTAATTAATGTTTAAGCTCAGCCATAATGCAAAACTAACGTCTTATAAATTAATATTCCATGACTAAGCGGCTACAGTCTCTTTATTATTTTATGCAAAAGGTTACAGCTACCATCATTTTCCATCACAAAATGTTGTGAATATACATCAGAACATTCTTATTGAATATCTCAAGAACAATTTTCCAATCATGAATTATTTCCTTTTTCAATACCTACTAATCATGAAAGGTTTCATTTACGCTCGAGTGTTTCCAAAGGAAATCCTAATAGGGAAGGAGTATAGTGATTCAATCTAGGTTACGATGGACATAGTGATTCTGTGCTCATCTTCTCCCGAAAAAAAAAAAAAAAAAAAAAAATTTCGAATGTAACGCAAATTTGTTACTTTCCCGTATGAGGCCGTCTTTCTAAGACTGAATATAGTCCAAGTTTACCCAGACTAATTGGAGTGCCAACAAGCGGGTCTAAACGACTATTGAAGACGATACTAGACTTGGTCCTTCACAACCTGACGCTGACCTGCTGTGCTTTGCTGCATTATGGTGCTAGTAGAGAGTATTTCTTCAAAAACTGTTAGCATTGCTGTTTTCTCTTCTTGCAAGCCGAAATACAGTACACTTCGTGGATTCATAACAAGTTTCCTACGAAGCAAAAGACTTAGCAGACATTGTACCATACCCCAGTGAAAAGTAGAAGCGCCATTAGTACACATAAAAGAAACACAATAAATGTACCTGGGCCCCAAGACTGTTCAACAGCCTCCACTAGCTTAAGCGGAATACCATAGACGCCTGGCTGCTCAAAAGGGAACTGACAGATACCTAAAGCAATACCGTTCAACCGGGCTGTGGTCCATACGTTGGACTACGTGGCACAACTGTAACACCTGCTTGATCAAGCCCTGCTCCACCGAAAGTCCTGACGGCCTCGGGGGCTTTGACCCCCGAAACACCCATCAGGTTAGACTCCCAGGTATGAAGGTATTACATAACTACAGCAATTGTTACAATAAGATGGGTTAAAGACGACGTGAATTGAATTATTGTGAAATTTAATTTCTTGAGTTATTAAAACTTAAGCACTACTTTTATGTGACCAGAGTATTTTTTTTTTATTTCGATAGAATACATTCAAATTTCATAAAATCTCCCGCCAAAATGTGGCATACTGTTCAGCATTTATAACACGCAACATTAGATATGCATGCGCTTTGCGAGTTAATGTCGGTATAATGAAATTCCAAGCTCCATTTTCAACTACGAACTTGCTGTGCATGCATATGAAGATTTCTTTCGACTTTTTATGCTTTGTTGTTGAATATATTAATCGGCAAGTTTGATAAGCAAAATCCAAACTTCAATAGTCACAACCAAGGATTTTGAAGGACAAAACGAATGATTGTGTCTGAAATACCAGGAGCCAACAGAAAAAATGGTGGCATCCAGGGAGTCACCTCGATGGAGTAAATTGCTGCTCGAAGGATCAGAGCTGCCTTCCTTCGATCAAACCCGATACTTCCCATTCAAAGGTGAAGTATGATCCCCGTGAACTTGAATTAAAAATAAAAAAATAAAATATTTGATTAACTATATGTATTTTCGGTTGCTGTATGATCCCTACTTCGGTCTCCTGCCCCTCAGTGCACGCCATTGGAAAAGTGCGCAGACGTGAGGCTTGAGTTGCTACTACTGCAGTTTAAATTTAAGCATATAGAAAACTAAAGATTTGAATGAACCAAAAAAATAATCACATCATCACAAGGAAACTATCCAAAAGTCTTTAATTAAAAATGTTAAATTAGGATTTATTCAGCCACTAAATAAAATTAAAGACTTTTCAAAGAGACCAACAATCAATGAGCACATTGAAGCCACTCATATATTTTAACAAGCTGTCTACATGAAAGTGTTAAAGCTAATCAGGTGTAACACCCAAAAATTTCCGCCTGAAAAAGAATTAATTTCACATCTTTCAAGAGAGTAAATTTTTACATAACCCTTGGTGTACAAAACATAAATTTTTAACGGAAGTTATATGCACACAGATGTTTATAGCACAAAAAACTACATATTTTATTTTTGATTACCGAGGATAAGCAAAATAAAATTATACACGGTGATTTATACCTGATCTGAGAGACATTCTCCAAAATTATTTCACAGAAACCAGTTAGATTAATAAAATTTGCCAGCGTAAAACAACTTACACAACATAAAGAGAATTCGGCTTCCTTTGAACGAAAATATATTACCTTTACGACTTTAAGACCATTCTCCAGATACAACAAAATTTGTTTGCAGCTACGCAGCCTAAATCCCAGAAACGTTTCCGTCCATCTCATGCGATACACAGCTATTGAAGATTGAAGATGCATTCGCAGTTATAATATTTTAATTGCTGTAATAGCCCTTGTGCTAGCGCTTTTTTTATTATAATAATAAAATAAAATTTAATCCCAGGAAAGCGCTAAACCCGTAGGGGGGATCACATTGCGCCCTCGTACACAGGGAGGAATTCGAATTTCGATCCACTGAAGGTAAGGCAATTCCTTTCCTTGATCTGAGCATCTACATCAGTGTTAAACCATTGCACGGCAATAATGTAATTACCATGCCATACTATTTTCGAGATTAAAAATGGCAGATTCACATATACTTTCTTCTCTGTTAAGATACACGACTTGACAAAGATGCTGGAGACGAAAAGATGCCACAGATAAAAATTAGTTGCAACTGTGTCCTTTACCTAAAAAGCTACACGACTGCCAAATTCCGGAACGATTAGATGAGACGATTCAGAGGAGACGATCAGAGGAGACGATTCAGAGGAGACGAATCAAGAAGTAGCCGATCATAGGAGCCATCAAAGGGCAGCCTGTCTCTAGTTACACACGGGAAAGGGAAAAAAAAAAATTAGGGAACAGGCCTATGAACATTGTGCTCAGGAACACACTACCGCATGCAATAGTCCTATGAATCTTGTCTAAGACCTATTACACAAGTGGGAAGGGCCGATCGAATAAGGCGTTCTCCGAGAAATAATAGAATTTGAATTAGGGTACAAAAATATGCTGAGAATGTTCCGAAAAATAGAAAGATCTGTCCCTTGTTATCCCAAATGCCGTCATAAAAAATTAGATCTTTTTTTTTTATTTTCCTTCAAGTATTACTTTCTCATATGCGATTCTAATTTTAGTCTCTGTAATCGTTAAAGAAAACTGTCTGATTTTATTATTTTTAATCCAATATAATAAAACAACTGGCAAAGCAAAGGGCAAAATGATACTCCCACAGATGTATTTTGGCGCATGATTAGTAGTAATTGGTGCCACGGTTATAGTAAGTGGTGCCATGGTTTGGAAGTAACTGAAGCATAAATTAATTGTAATTCGTGCCAATTGTCGATTGTAATTTACATAAAACACTTGGAGTCAGGTCACGCTGGGTATTATCACAATCGGGAATGTCAGGTCAATCATGCCATGAAACATTACTGTCGTCTCACTCCATGACAGTTTGACGAGGCCATTGATTTGGATCAATGTACGAGTCATCGTCATTAATTATGGGGATTCATGATCATAGTTATGTACAGTATAATGAAATTAATAAAAAAAATCCACGAAAATCTAAGCGAATAAAAGTCACAGAAACCTTGCTGAAGAATTTCATAGTCAATTCACACTTTGGACCAAAAGTTAGACGACGTTTAAATAAGTTTTATCCTCTCCAAATTGTGGATTGTATGTGAAAATAGTATCTTTACTGTCAGCTTTTTATGGATAAATAACAGCTATGCAAATATGCTTTGGTGGAATAACGAGCAGCGTATTTCTCTTACAGAACAGAGATTGGCAGTGTGAAAAACGCCATCCCTCCAGCAGTAATCAGCACTGATACTAATACAATAGTGGACATTTCCAGTGGTACTAAGGTACCCATCAACAAGACTTTATAAGCAATAGATGAATTCAATGATACCACCTCTGAGGTGTGGCCGGTCACTTCCTACCCTTAATGAGCAAAGTCCGGTTAACACAGCCAATTACACGCTAAATTGTTTCTTAAAGAAAATTTTTAAATGTAATATTAGATTAATCACGGGAATGAACAATTTTTGAAAATATTAACATTTCCCAAACTATATTAGCAGCATAAACTTAACCTTGCTAAATTTAATTAATATATTACTTAGTATAATATATCGCTAAAGAATATACGACAACACAATGATCCTTCTGATATTTATTGATATAATGGAAAGGTGGAAAAGATAGTACAGCTTGTGTGGCCAAAATGTTCGTTGCTGAATAGTCAAGTCGAAAATCATTTAAGAACAGCAGGACTTAATCGTAGGTTAGAGGTCTAGCAAAGCAGTAAAGTATCTGCCTTCAGCCACGGACGAGTATCTCCATTGAGGATTCTGAACCAGAGTTGTGTAAATCCCTAGACTGACATCGACCGCGGTTGAAATGCTTCTTCTCCCACACTGACAGTCACCAGTGAAGTAGAGTTAACGTCGCCATGATATGGAATGTGCACAGTGATATATTAATGGTGTTACAATAATGTAAAATAGTAGAAAATCCTGTATAATAGATTCCTCATAAGTGACTCTCGACTTTATTGCAGTAATGTTTCTACAACTATTTAATCATTGTTTATCGTGTATTCCCTCTTCAATGACACGTGAGAAATTGGAGGCGTCGAGGAACACAGAAGGCACCTAATATGTCAACGATTCAACGTTCATGTCATACCACAATAGTAATGCTACATCAACGCACTGACTCACGACAATCTTCGATCTGGTCGCTCCAAGAAACCAGGAAATCCACAGCAGTTTCCAACGCTGGAATACTGCTGTGAGCCAGTGAGTTTCAGTGCGTGCCAAGAATATAATAAACATAGGATCAAGGAGATAACAATGCCTCAAAGGGCGGATTATGTATATCTGGAAATCGTGTGTATTGAAGGGTGAGATAAAAGATAGCACAAGTACATTAGTAACAAGAGGAAAAGTCAGGATGAGGTCTCCTTGGGTGAGGAAGAAAGTGAGGCAGTTGTTGCCTTTTGGTGAACAGTTAAGGTGCTAACCTCACTATGTACTATTATTTACTGTATTTATGTAATTTGTATATACTGTAATAGTCCCCTTTAAGGATGAGCAGGAAGATTTGTAACTCTATTTTTGAATGGTATAACCATGATATCTTCTGTTGGATGTTTCAGAAAGACTCAATACATGGCGGTTTTTATGCAAATGATGTAAACCACTGTGGGGCGTATTGCAGGTGGCGACAACCAGGCACCTTCTAGTGGTTTGTTTGGAAAAATAACTTGTACATGATCCTTATACCGATGCATTAAGTGTCTCACCTCGAAACAAAAATGTGTTAATAAAGGTTGTTAAAGAGAGCTCCTCACACCACAAACAGTGGCAACCTGGAGTGCATTCGCTTTCTTTCGCTGCACACTGTGGGCCTAGCAGTATGACTGTTCATAAGAAGGAAATTAAGGCAAATAAGGGCCATAGTGACAGTTGCTGCAAAGCGGCTGGTGACATCCAAACATGTGTATATAGTCAAGACTCTAAGGGATTGATAGTCCTTATAGTGTATATATTATAGATGTGAATTAGCTGTGATGTTGTAAAACTAGGAGATGTGGGTAGTGTCACTGCTCCCTAAAAAGCTTTTTGTATACATACACCTGTGTAATAATATATATATAGTAAATATAAATATATAACTAAAATATTATATATATTAATATATATATATATCAATTATATATATTATATATATATATAAATAAAAATATATATATGTGTGTGTGTGTGTAATTATACAAATACACACAAATATAGCCTATAGCACTACAATGCATATTACACATACACTGCATACATACATTTTCATGCAAATTATAGCACATGAGGGCATAATACGAATTATTTATAGAGATATACTGGTATAATTTAGTAAAGGTCTTAAGCAATATTTGCTTCAGTTCCTAAAGCTTCATCAGAGGATGTTACCATTTTCTTAATTCAGAATTTGCACATTTCCTCTAAAATATTTTGTATGTTAGAAATGGTCCCCTATTAAGTGTCTCTACCCAGCACAACCTAAGACCATTTTCTACATACTTTAACGTCCCTCCGAACCTTTTGTCTTTTAGCCAAATCATTACATCCCTAGCCTAAATGAACTGACTCCTAGCTTTCCCTCATTAACTCCTTAGCCTACCTACCGATTACCCTAGCCACAATTATAAAGCCCTGTATTATATGTCTTATAAATGTGGCAAAGCCTATACCTAAGTGCATATAATAGTGCTAGGTCTATAACGTAACCATAATGGTTTCGTATCCTCACAGATGCCTAGTAACCTTATCCCCCAGACACAACTCCGGTCAAAAGGCACCGTGATGACCATTAATTATATCTTGAATGTTTCGTGTTAGCGCAGATCTTAATCACAACGAGACGATCTTTTTGCTGAGGTCAGCACAAACAGATGTTAATGTTTGAGGTCATTCCCACGCCCCTCTTGCAACTGCTGTAAAATCCGTCTGATGTATAGTATAAACATAACAAATATATAAGCTGCAGAAATTAATGTTTAGCGTTTCCTAATGAAAAAAGGCTCTAAAGTGTGTAATCGTGCCTGGTTGGGAGTTTATGGCAACACCGTGGTTGGTTGTGACGCACACCATGGTTGGGTGTTGACGGCAACACCCTGGTTGGGTGTTACGCAACACCATGTGGGTGTTGACGGCAACACCATGGTTGGGTGTTGACGGAAACACCGTGTTGGGTGTTGATGACAACACCGTGGTTGGGTGTTGACGGGCAACACCCGTGGTTTTGGATTTTGATGACAACACCGTGTTGGAGTGATGAACAACACCGTGTTGGGTGATGATGGCAAACACCGAGGTTGGGTGTTGACGGCAACATTGGGTTTTGGTGTTTAACAGCTACACACCAAGTTTGGGTGACAACTGTGCCTATGGTAATGGGTACACAATGGATAGTGTTGACGGCAACACCGTGGTTGGGTGTTTGACAACACCGTGGTTGAGTGTTATCAAAGATATCCGTGTATTTCACCACCCGATTATGTTTTTGCTTGTTCCAGACATCATTATGTTATATTATTTAGGAAATAAGATTTTAAAAAACAATTTCATGTGAAAGCACTATATCGTTAATTTATAATGTACAGTCATATAAGCTGGCTCTGTACTACACCTTCGAGTGGTGTAAAATCTCATAGGGATAACGAAAGAAAGGCTTGCATCGCTACTACTCTTATTCATTTTGTTTTTTAGTTGAGGGAAGAAGCTAAGCGGCATTTCATTGCTGTGCACTAGTAGAACGCCATGCTTCTTCCCTTTTATTTTTCATTCTTCCCCTCCATCCTTTCCTTTCTGTGTATGCTTCCTCAATGCTTCATCCCCTCGCTCCCGTAAAGACCCGTATATGTCCGTCACACAGGTACTCATTGCACCCGTCCCTCCACTTCACTCAGTCCACACTGTCAGCCCAGTGAGGGTGTCACAAGGACCAACACGACCTCTGACCCCAGCAAGCTAAGCAGCTGCTGCCCCGCCCTTGTGGTTACTTGTGCTGCAAGCCAGCTGTTCCATAAACCGCCTCTTGCCGTCTATCTGTTCCCTGCACTGGCATAGAAGCTGCACTGTTTCCAGGCTGCGTACCTCAGTTTCCTGCCCTGCACCTGAACAATATTTACTGTTTCTAATCTGAGTTTTTTACTCTACACATTGTATCACACAAAATTTTTCAGTCATTGCTCCCTATCAAATATTTTAGTTCTAAGTGTTTTAGCGCTTTTAACACAATATTAATAATATAATTATAATTATATATTTACTGTTTCAACTTACTATTTCCGTACTCTCATATTATTATTTCCGAAGGAACTTTAGTTTTTATTTTTTTTGTGTTGCCTGAAAGTTCCTGGCCCAGCTCTACTATATTTGTTTCCCTACCATGAAGCTCCAGAACCTGATTTCATCTCTCAAAATCAGTCATTCAAGTACCGATAAGGCTTCATCAGTTTATTTTTTCTACTATCTTCCTTCTCGATTTTTTTCAAGTAAAAACGTTCTCGCAATAGGTGTTTCTGATGTCTTTAAAAACTGGTAGCTTTATTGTTGAACTACTTAATGAGTTTTGGCTATTGAAAGAAAACTGCCCGCCAGCGTGGAGACTGCAACAGTGAGAGGCAAGTGATTGAAAGCACAATTTTAATCACTGTCTTAAAGATTAAGTATTCTTGACAAGTGATTAACAGGTTACATGCAGCCTTAATAACTCTCGTGCAGTCAGTAGGCTTTTATCTCAATCCTGATGCCACTCAGCGATACAGTCACCAAGAGCCTGACTGGTCAGTCACAATCACCAAGAGCCTGACTGGTCAGTCACAATCCCCAAGAGCCTGGCTGGTCAGTCACAATCCCCAAGAGCCTGACTGGTCAGTCACAGTCCCCAAGAGCCTGACTGGTCGTCACAGTCCCCGAGAGCCTGACTGGTCAGTCACAGTCCCCGAGAGCCTGACTGGTCAGTCACAGTCCCCGAGAGCCTGACTGGTCAGTCACAGTCCCCGAGAGCCTGACTGGTCAGTCACAGTCCCCGAGAGCCTGACTGGTCAGTCACAGTCCCCGAGAGCCTGACTGGTCAGTCACAGTCCCCGAGAGCCTGACTGGTCAGTCACAGTCCCCGAGAGCCTGACTGGTCAGTCACAGTCCCCGAGAGCCTGGACTGGTCAGTCACAGTCCCCGAGAGCCTGACTGGTCAGTCACAGTCCCCGAGAGCCTGACTGGTCAGTCACAGTCCCCGAGAGCCTGACTGGTCAGTCACAGTCCCCAAGAGCCAGACTGGTCAGTCACAGTCACCAAGAGCCCGACTGGCCAGTCACAGTCACCAAGAGCCCGACTGGCCAGTCACAGTCACCAAGACCCGACTGGCCATCACAGTCACCAAGAGCCCGACTGGCCAGTCACAGTCACCAAGAGCCCGACTGGTCAGTCACAGTCACCAACAGCCCAACTGTCAAAACACGGTCGCCTACACACTGACTCATCAAACAGTAACCGAGAACCGATTAGTAAACACACACACACACACACACACACACACACACACACACACACACACACACACACACAGTCTACCTGGTAAAGAGATAAATCTGAGATTAAAGCCTCCTCCAGTCTTTGCCTGAATAGCCCGTACGGATTTAGCCACGCCACTAAATATACGAGTATAACTGGTGTAAGATGTCGCCCATGAACATCGATGTTTCAGGGACCAACATCCTAAAACATGAAACGTATATACTCACGACATCGTGAACCTGGAGTTTTATGACTCTGATCGCGAGTTCTATCCCCCCCGTGGTATGGTTTGATTTTTTTTTGTATTTAATACAATATTACAAAATTAACTTATCTTTAATATAATGATATAACATAAACATATCTTTAATACGAAGATATATGAACATATATACCCCTGGGAGGGGTGTGATGTATCATCATATATATTGAGGAAGGGGCTAAACCCGTAGGGGTCACATAGTGCTTGAGGAAATTGGGAGGGAATCAGGTACGATCCAAATAAGGGAGAACAAGTCCACTGCCTTGGATCAAAAACTGCCGCTCACCAGCATCAGAGAACCTCCCTTGAGGAGGAAAACAGAAAACTTAAAGTATCCCTTGTAGTCCATCCCTTCATGAGCTTTGTAGATGGGGGCTCTTGATCCAAGGAAATGGACCTATCAACCCTTTCCCTGAATCGTAATTTATTACCTTCCATTCCTCTCAGGAAAAGAATTAAAAACCGAGTTAAAAGAAGCGCAACTCTGCTCATTCAGGAGGTTCATTCATCCAGGAGGTTCAGGAGCTGGAGCTCCAGGACCCTGAAGAGGTTCAGCAGTTTTTAAACCAGTTAAAAAATGTTAAATTTTAATGAATCGAAAAAAACTGGCTACAACAGAGCTGTTATGGTTTAAAAGAACCGCGAGCAGCAGTGGGGCATATTAGAAAACCTTTTATATGGCCTAGTGTTTGCTCATTTGTCTTTTTCAACCCAGAGTTATGTTATGTACTGCTGGGCCGGACCAAAATAAATTTGCTGAACTGCAGCACACCATGGAAAGGTCGTCAGTCGTACTGGCATTTAACTCCTCAGTCGGACGATCGTCACTAGTTTACAATCGAGGTTGAACATTAAAATGGTATAAAATACCGACAGGTTGTTAGGTAAGACACATATGCAACAGTTAGGTATCTTTATTTCGAAACGTTTCGCCTACACAGTAGGCTTCTTCAGTCGAGTACAGAAAGTTGATAGTAAGCAGAAGAGACTTGAAGACGATGTAATCAGTCCATCATCAACTTTTCTGTACTCGACTGAAGAAGCCTACTGTGTAGGCGAAACGTTTCGAAATAAAGATACCTAACTGTTGCATATGTGTCTTACCTAACAACCAATCGAGGTCAATTATTGCTAGTTACCCGGCTTAGACCAGCGTATGGAAGCTGTCTGTGTGTGTGTGTGTGGGTGTGTGTGGGTGTGTACTCACCTATTTGTACTCACCTATTTGTGGTTGCAGGGGTCGATTCACAGCTCCTGGCCCCACCTCTTCGCTGATCTTACTAGGTCCTCTCTCTCCCTGCACCATGAGCTCTATCATACCTCGCCTTAAAACTATGTATGGTTCCTGCCTCCACTACATCACTTTCTAGGCTATTCCAAGGCCTGACTACTCTATGACTGAAGAAATACTTCCTAACATCCCTTTGATTCATCTGAGTACTTCAACTTCCAACTTCCAATTGTGACCTCTTGTGTCTGTGTCCCATCTCTGGAACATCCCGTCTTTGTCCACCTCGTCTATTCGCGCAGTATTTTATATGTCGTTATCATGTCTTCCCTGACCCTCCTGTCCTCCAGTGTCGTCAGGCCGATTTCCCTAAACCTTTCTTCATAGGACAATCCCGTAGCTCTGGGACTAGTCTTGTTGCAAACCTTTGCACTTCTCTAATTTCTTGACGTGCTTGACTAGGTGTGGAGTCCAAACTGGTGCTGCATACTCCAGTATGGGCCTGACGTAGATGGTATACAGAGTCTTAAACGAACCCTTACTGAGGTATCGGAACGCTATCCGTAGGTTTGCCAGGCGCCCGTATGCTGCAGCAGTTATCTGATTGATGTGCGCCTCAGGAGATATGCTCGGTGTTATACACACCCCAGATCTTTTTCCTTGAGTGAGGTTTGCAGTCTTTTGGCATTTAAAATTATTGGGTCTTCGGTCTTCTTTTCCCTTCCCCAATCATCATGACTTTGATTGGCAGGGTAAATTCAAGGAGCCAGTTGTGGACCTTGCTTGTAGCCTGTCCAGGTCTCTTTGTAGTCCTGCCTGATCCTGTCCGATTGATTCTTCTCATTAAAATTAACATCATCTGCAAACAAGGACACTTCTGAGTCTATCCTTCCGTTATGTCGTTCACATATACCAAAAACAGCACGGTCCTAGGGGTGACCCCCGTGGAACCCCGCTTGTCACAGGCGCCCACTCTGACACCTCGTCACGTACCATGACTCGTTGTTGCCTCCCTGTCAGATTATTCTCTGATCCATTGCAGTGCCTTTCCCGTTATGTGTGCCTGGTCCTCTAGCTTTTGCAGTAACCTCTTGTGAGGAACTGTGTCGAAGGCCTTCTTGCAGTCCAAAAATATGCAGTCGATCCACCCCTCTCTCTCTTGTCTTACTTCTGTCACCTTGTCATAAAACTCTAGTAGGTTTGTGACACAGGATTTTCTCTCCTGAAACCGTGCTGGTTGTCAATTATACACTTGTTTCTTTCCAGGTGCCCACCACTCTCCTCCTGATGATCTTCTCCATGACTTGCATACTATACACGTTAGTGATACAGGTCTGTAGTTTAGTGCCTCATGTCTGTCTTCCTTTTTAAAAATTGGGACTACATTTGCCATTTTCCATACCTCAGGGAGTTGCCCGGTTTCAAATGATGTGTTGAAGATCTTTGTTAATGGCTCACACAATATCTCTGCTCCCTCTTTAAGGACCCATGGAGAGATGTTGTCTGGTCCCACCGCCTTTGAGGTGTCAAGTTCGCATAGCAGCTTCTTCACCTCCTCCTTGGTTATATGTACCTCATCCAGCACTTGCTGGTGTGCCCCCTGTTCTGATTTCTTGGAGTCCTACTGGTTTCCACTGTTAAATACCTCTTTAAATCTTGTGTTGAGCTCCTGACAAACCTCTCGGTCGTTTTCTTGTGAATTTCCCATCACCCTTCCTCAGTCTGATTACCTGGTCCTTGACTGTTGTTTTCCTCCTGATGTGGCTGTACAACAGCTTCGGGTCAGTCTTTACTTTTGATGCTATGTCATTTTCATATTGTTTCTGAGCCTCCCTTCTTATCTGTGCATATTCATTTCTGGCTCTTCGGCTGATTTCTTTATTTTCCTGAGTTCTCTGTCTTCTGTACGTTTTCCATTCTCTAGTACACCTAGTTTTTGCCTCCCTACACCTTTGGGTGAACCAAGGACTCGTTATGTTCTTCCCATTATTTCTGTTTCCTTTGGGAACAAACCTCTCCTCTGCCTCCTTGCATTTTGTTGCTACATAGTCCATCATTTCTTGTACTGGTTTTCCTGTCAGTTCCCTCTCCACTGAATGTCTTGAAGGAAGTTCCTCATGCTGAGTAGTTCCCCTTTTGTAGTTTGGTTTTTTCCCAGCCTATTCCTGCTACTCTCTCCACTTGGAGTTCAACTATGTAGTCGAAGCACAGAACCACATGATCACTAGCTCCCAGGGGCCTTTCATACATGATACCCTCGGTGTCGAACTACTCATGGTGAATACAGGTCCAACCTTGCTGGTTCATCCTCATCCTCTCTCTCTGGTAGTGTCTCTAACATGTTGATGCATGAGGTTTTCCAGTACCACATCCATCAATCTTGGCTCTCCATGTTTCGGGACCCCCATGGGGGCTCCAGGTTTTCCCAGTCAATCTCCTTGTGATTGAAATCACCCATAACTAGTAACTTTGCTCCCCCCATGTGTGCTCTTCTGGCCACCTCGGCTAGTGTGTCGATCATTGCTCTGTTGCTCTCATCGTATTCTTCTCTTGGCCTCCTGCAGTTCTGTGGTGGGTTGTACATTACTGCAATTATCACCTTATGTCCCTCAGACTGGATTGTTCCTACTAAGTAGTCCCTTTCGCCAATGCCATCCATTCCTTCCATTTTCTCAAAACCCCACTGGTTTTTTAATAAGCAGTGCAACTCCTCCTCCCCCTCTCCTCCCTCTGTCTTTCCTGAGGATTTGATATCCGGATGGAAAGATTGACTCTGTTATTTTCTGGTGAGTTTTGTTTCTGTGAGTGCTATTATGTCTAGGGATGTCTCTTTGATTCTTTCGTGCCACTCCTCATACTTGTTTGTTATTCCATCTGCATTTGTATACCACACCTTCAACTTCTTTTCTAAGACTGTGGTCTGGGAGGTATATTGGGGTTGGGGAAGTGGGAGACCTGGTAAGGAACTATGGGTTGTTGCTGTGGGGGTGGAGTTTGTAATGTAGTGGGTGGGGGCATTGGATGTGGCATGGGTGTTTTGATTTAGAGTGTTTGGTTGCACTGGGGTTGACCTGGTTGGGAGGCTTCTATAGGAAGTTGAGGGAGGCTGTATTTGATCTTCTTCCTGGGTCTGGGATCTCCTGTCTGTCTTCTCCATCCCCTCTCTTTCCTCCTTTCGCCTTTGTACCATCTCTCTGTTTCTGCCTTTCTTCTTGTGTTCTGTCGCAGTCGAGATACACCTTCCTGTATGCCGTCATGTCCTTTAATCGTGCTTTCTCCTGCAGGATCCTGGTCCGAGTCGCTTCTGCCTTGAAGGTCACTCTCACTGGCCGGGTTCTTTTTTTTTACAAACCCCCCTATTCTCCGAAAATTTTCCAGCTGGGTCATATCGTCTTCTCCTATTGCTTTCATGATGCTTTCAATTGCTTTTTTTTCCCCTTGTTTTCTTGCTTCATATGTTTCCCCTTCGACTTCTGGAGCCCATACACAAAGAACTGACCATACCCTTTCATTCTCCCACTGCATATCCCTGTGTATCCCCTCATTTAATTTGGTTTCCTCCACTGCAGCTTTCCTTTCATCAGTTTCACTGGCTAATGTACTTGGGCTCAGTGGACTGTCATTTTCCCTTCTCGGCTTTCCTTGGGCTCTGTTGTTGTCTGTTAGGGCCTCCACATAAAGCTTAGCTCTTTCATTTGCTACAGTCTCCTCTGACAGAACTTCTCCATGCAGTTGTGCCCCTTCTTTCCCTACAGTCCCCTTATTTGTGGCTGAGGTAGCAGTCTCTGTTGTCAATCCCAAAATGTTCTTTAGTTCTTTAGGCTGTTTCAGATTTTTCAATTCCTCTTCTAAACTCTGTATCCTAGCTTCTGCTGCTTTGACATGCACCTCCACTTCTGCTTTCCATATCTATCCTCTCTTCCATTTCACATGCTAAGTTTTTCTAGTTTCTTTTCCCATTCATGATCCCTTTTTATGAGCTCTGCTGCCCAATCTTCCTTTGCAGTTCTCCTCTCCTGTCCCTTGGTTTTTCTTTTTGCTCTCTGGCAACCCATTTTTGTTTATCCTTATTGCCTCAGAGTGGAAACCTATGTAGTTCTGTATGTTAGTTAGTAGTGTGTATGTCAAGTGTGGGGGGGGGAAGTAGTGGAGGAACTGTGGCTATGTGGGAGCGGAGTGGGGAGGGGTGGGGATGGTTTTAGGGTGAACGGGGGAGGGGAGGTGATCGAGGGAGGGGAGGGATCAGGGGAAGTAGTGAGATGTCGGTGGTGAGGTGGGGAGTGTATGTGTGTCTGGATATGTGTTGTTGTGTGTGTTGTGTGTGTGTGTATGTAAATTTTGTGTGGAATTATGTGTGGGTTTATTATGTACTGAAAGGTAGGTGGCTTGTGCGTTGTAATGTAAGTCTCAGTGGTCCTTGGCTGCCCACACCTTCTTGTGACCTGACCCCCAACCTCCTGGGATTTACCGCCCTTACTTAGTGTGTGTGTGTGTGTGTGTGTGTGTGTGTGTGTGTGTGTGCGTGCGTTTGTGTGTGTGTGTGTGTAATTATGTGTCGAATTATGTGTGGGTTTATTATGTGTCTGAAAAGTAGGTGGCTTGTGCTTGGAGTGTAATGTAGATTCTCAGTTGTCGCTTGTCCACAACCTCTTGTGACCTGACTCCCACCCTTACAGTGTTGCCTATATCGACCTGCTTATAGTGAGTTAATCGCCTTGTTCAATGGATTACCATTTGCTAAACCTTATTGAATACTTGAGTGGCTATTCTTTATCGTGCTATGAGAGTTAGACCATTCACATTCAGCTTGGCGGTTAATTGGAACCTGGAACCCCACACCCAAACAACCACTCATAGGTGATACAGTACTTGTAGTGCAGCTGTAGCACTGTAGATTGTCCAGGTCGATGTGACGTCCTGGCGTAGATCCAGCTCGATGTACGTCCTGGCGTAGATCCACCTCAATTTCTTCTCGTTAATAATGTACCCTATTCACTGTATTTCTTTCACTGGTCACACGATTGTTTCACTTTATTCTCTTTCTTGGGTGACACTTGACAACGTCGCCTTACACACTAGCCTGCCCACTGCGCCACAACGTTTTTATTTTCTAGATCACTTATAAAATTGTGGCTCTCCCCACACTTATGTGGTTCAGGCAGATTTAAAATCACTTCTAGGATTGTTCACTACCCTGACACACTTAGCAACCCTTGCAGAACACTCAGGTAGCCCTTAAAAACACTTATATTCCCGGAGCACGGAAGCGTGACTAGCGCGCTCGCTGTGTGTGGGTGTGTGTGGGTGTGTGTGTGTGGGCGTGTGTGTGTGTGTGGGCGTGTGTGTGTGGGCGTGTGTGTGGGCGTGTGTGTGTGGGTGTGTGTGTGTGTGGGTGTGTGTGTGTTAATCGCAAAATAATATCTTGTCGCTCCTTCGACTATATAATTAACACTATTTTAATATCGAGCCTTAAAAATTTTTACTTATGTTTACTAAACTTTCTTAACTTAATATCTACGTGAATGGTAAAAATTTATTTAAGTGGCTTGTAGTTCACCCTTATATAGCCAAGAATTGGGTAAATTTCTCGATTGCATGCGTAATATTGCACGCACAAACACTAGTGGTTCACATCACACACTGCATTCACTTCAAGTTTCGTGTGAACCTTTGAGAAGGGATATTAAGACGTCATAGGATGTCACCAATTAACTTCATAACTTCAAACGAAATCATTTTGCCATATAACTTAATCTCAACAAATTCTTTAGTTATGTCAAAAAGAAATTATATAAATGTAAATTGCAGATATGTAAACAATCCTATTTACGTAAACTATAACACTTAACCAGACACACCCTTACTCGTACTAAATGTCGACAGGGAGGGAGAATTACACTTTTAAATCATTTAGAAGAATGTACATATCTTTGATACTCTAGGCTAGGGGCATGACAATAGGATACTCGGAGTTAAAGATTTGAAGCTGATCCAAAAAGGCATTGAGTGGGTCATCATATAGATTCTCACATATAACTTTTCTGACAATTAGGGCAATGTGATGTAGTCTTCAGTTATCGTAAGGATGTAAAAGAACAAGGTACAGAATGTAGAATTTTTTTTTTTTTGTGACTGTCAATTGTTTGGGTTTTAAGTTCTTTCTCTCTCTCTCTCTCTCTCTCTCTCTCTCTCTCTCTCGAGAGAGGAGAGAAGAGAGAGAGGAGAGAGAGAGAGGAGAGAGAGAGAGAGAGAGGCCGTATGTGGCGGCACCTAGCGAAAGAATTAACTTAATTTCTGTTTCGTTAACTGACGCCTTTCCTTTCTGTTCTTCTTGCTTTTTCTTTACCCAGGGAGGCAAGATTTCTCTCCTTGCATCACATCCTCTCGTCCTGCAGTCCACATAATCACTATTTTTGTTTTCTCCCAGTCCTCAGTTCATGGCTTGGTTGGTCTCCATGGAAACCTGGATGGAAAGGTTTTTTCTTTGAAACTATCTGCTCGTCTATAGACGTGATTGTTCTTAAACGAATCTTGAACAGAATATGAACATTGCTTGATCCGAATCGATGTATTCGAGTAACTCGACTTCAAAGAGACCTGCTGATAATCTTTACATAGCTTATCAATAGTTTGCGGTGAATTTCCTGTGACAGGAAGTATCTAAACTAAATTGGTTTTCGACTTCACTAATACATCAATTGGCCTGTCTGTTAATCAGAGCCTCTGGGCACAAGAGTACATTTACGTTAGTTTCATCACAGTGTGAAGAACATTAAGAATTGTTGCTGTATATGTACCCATAGACATCTCCACATCTGATTGAGGATTAATTTTATTTTCATGTTTAGCTTTGCGAGGTAGCGAGGTTCTGACCAGAGTTTGGTGAGACGGGGAAGGAGGAAGGATGGGTAATGATGGAATGTGTGGAATGTTAGGGGGGTGGGGGAGAGGTGGGTGTTTAAAGGTTAGTGGCTATCCACTTTGGTGCAATTTGAAGGCGTGTGCATACGTGTTGTGTAATTGTGGTAAAGTTATGTTTATAGGATAGGTATACCTCCTACAGTCAGTTGCACACCGCTATATCAGGTTGAATACCGGCGAGCCACTGAAATTGGAAGGTTGCATACTATTGCAATTGCCTTGGATTTTTTCGCAAGAGGTTGGTCGTAAGGCTGCAGCTGCAGGTGGTAGTTGCAGGTCGTTTGATGGAGATTGGTTGCTCACCTGGAGTTGGCTGGCTAAGCAGTTTCTGAGGTGGCGTCCTGCTAAAGGATAATTGTAGGTGTTACAAGGTTAGTTGTGAGGTATGATTGATAGAAGTGGGTACCCGAATTGGGGAGCGTTAGTCCATGTTTACTTGAGTAGAATGGTTCTGGTGGTATCCTTTTCTTCTTCGGGGAAGTCGCTTAGGATTTTTGGTCGAGGTTGGAGAGTCATTCTTCGGGACCCTGGGGTGGGGAAAGGGTGCTAATGGTGTAGTCGGTCGTGTTCGATGGTTGGGGTGGGTTCTCTCTGTCAGGTACATGTTCCTGCTGTCATATAGTTGTCTCTTTAGTTCATCTAGCCTGACGTTGATTGCAGTGATTCTCTGTTGTGTGTGCATGTCTTCGGTCCTGATTCTGTCTCTGAATCTGGCGCAAGGATAAAGCGGAGGGCTCGGGTTTTGGGACTCTTTGGAGTTTAAGCATGTTGGTTTTGGTTGTTAGCGACATGGGTACACAAGGGTATTCTAGCAGAGGTCTGTTCATCTTGTTTAGCTTTTTTAAAAGGTAATAAGTTTTCTTTTAAAACTCACTTAGCCCTTCGCTCTTTTTTCTGTTATAAATTCATATTTTCGTTAATTATTTCTAAAAGGGAAAACCCCAACAACTCTTTTTCCCTGACACCGGAAATCCTGGGGGAAAATGAAAAATTAACAGTGACTATATATATCCCCAATCAGGAATATCAGAAATGTGCCCGGTAAAGGGAACAGCTATAACAAGAACTCTTTATGTACTTTGGCATGATGGTAGGCATGGTGCGCTTCATTTGTTGCCACTGATACAGATTTGTTACGAATATCCAAGTAGGGGAAAAGTTTTCAACGCTGTTATAATATTTCATATCCTTTCCAGAGCAGGGTGAAATACTGATCACTACGTTTAATGTAAATCCAGTGTTTTTTCGCATATTCCTACCAATACAGTCTGGAGGAGTAAGGTCTTATATGGGTGAGAAAAGTGTAAATCGCTAATGTAAATCACATGACGCTAAAATTCACTGGACACCCCCTTGACCCTAGTGCAGTAATCCTGAAAGATATTTTTTCTTTAATTTAACCCGTATGTCAATGTAAGAGCTTTCTCTATAATCTTTTAATACTTAAGTCCAACGAAATAACTCTACGGATAACGTGATTTCCTCCGCGGCTGCGCTCCGACTATATGTACAACAAATTCTATGGAAGTTTTTGCCCTGCAGATCTTTCTTCTCTTTGTAGACCAGTTCCAGAGTTTTATTAATTATTTATGAACTATCCTGTTTTCAAAAACGTTTTTTCTAATAAATTCGGGAATTTTTTTTTGCTTTTCTCCAACACTTGTTTTGCGACATCTTTGTTTCCCACACATACCCGTGGTTGTATCTTCTGTAAGTTTAAAATCTTACACAATTTAGCAACAAATGGTTGGATTACGTTCGTTCAGCAGTAAACAGCATGGTGATCATCCCCTAAATCCATTGGGGGGGCCGGGGTCCACCGGGCCTCACAGAGCCTGGTCCCCCGGGGTCCCAGAATAATCTCCCGGTACTCATGCCCCGAATTGACACACACACATGCTCTCAAATAGGTAATCTTACTACTACTGCCCCAGAAATTTTTGCACTGAATCTCAGGCAAACGTATTTATGAAAATTACCCCAGTTGTCAGTGTATTGTAAATTCAAGTTTCCTAATGTAATTGTCTATCCAGCAATTTGCACCAATTGCACTAGACAAACCATTCATGCTCAACTCTTTTTTCAAGCAGAATGAATGCTGCATATGCTCTGGGATTCTTCCTTTATTCAATTTAGATTAATGACTGTTTTGTAGTGAGCCGCAACTTATACTTCCGCATTTCCTAGCATCACTGTCTCCCACACTGAGGCATATTAACAACAAAATGCACAATATGTGACTGTAAAAATTTACAAATTCACAGAAATTGAACAAAGAAACTTATGACGAACGTTTCTGTTCGATGGGAACCCTTAACTAGTCACAAATGGGTTTGTTCCCATTCTCGAACAGATTTTCTAATTTTGTTATTTATATCACCTTCATTTCTCCAAGGAAAGCGCATCCTAAGTCTTTCCTTCTTAACTCTGTTTCTAAATGCTCCCCATTCATTAATTTTAAAGTCTTTACCAATAAGTAAGGATTTTTTTTTCCGCGTGTTTAGATATCCATCCTGTGTCCGTGTCAACTACCATACACTGTCCCCGCTTCAACCTACTTCAGTTCATCTTCCCACTCGTCCTGCTTCAACCTTTTGCGTTTCATCTTCCCATCGTCCTTCAACTTTTTTCAATTTTATTTTCCCACTCTTGGAAAATAATTACCATTCATTACATCCATTTGTATTCCCCCGTTACTGAAAACCACTTTAAATTTTATTATACTTGCTATTCTTTTTTGTATAAATGAGATTTTGATGTCTCATTCTCCTCCCAAAGAAATAGAATTTTTACAAGTCTTAACACTTCTTCTAAAGCTTCAACGTTTTTGGAAACTTTTTGCATAAGTTTCTATTGTTAGAAAGTAGGTCACTCGAGATTTCCTTAAAAAGTCACACACAGTGGACAGTTCCACACCTATTTAGGCTATAAAGTCCCACATCTTATATATATATAATATGCATACATTAAAGGTCTCTGATTATTAATATAATAGTGTTACTTAATCGTAGTTTCCCAAATAATATAAATTGGAACCTTCCGGCTTATGTTTATTTAGTACTTTATTTCTGCAGCGCTGTGTCGTATTTCTCTTGTCACTTCATATTTTCTGTGTATTGTTTTGTGAGTTACCCGGTATTATTGTATTTATTGTTCATACATCGACTTAATTTATTAACACATTAAAATTTACATTTTGCCAGATAATTGTCTATCATGAAAGTGGCTTCACTACCCGACAGTAATTACTAAATTGCAACTAATTTCTTCCAAGGTTTGTGTGAAGACTTAACGTTTTCTGTAAAAATTAGGTTACTTGAATAATTTCCCTTTTTCTTTTGTGAGAAACTATATTTTTTACCATACATATTTTGCACTTGTGATCCCTACATTTTTCCAGTATTGTCATTCAGCTTGGTTCACGTGTATTATATTGTGTGCTACTCAGACCTTCTTATATTGTACCTTTATCATTTATGCATATGACATTATCATTTTGTGTGTGTAACTTACCATTTTTCTCATTTGCTGTACAATTTTATTCTAAGTGCCCCAGGGTACGGATGGGGTTCGAACTCATGGCAAGTGAGTTGTAAAACTCGAGGCCAGTGCGTAAGCTACTGGCCTAGAGCTTAAAGACTCAATTGCCATGGATTCAAACCAAACCTGTACCGTGGTTTGTTGGTAATCGTGTTATTACGATTTCGTGAGTCATGTGCTCTAGTACATTGACTCCTGACTATGCATCCGGGACGGCACATCTCACTTGTACATCATCCATGTCCAACTTGCCTAAAGACTGGCCAACTTTAAGCAGTTCTGGTCAGGTTAGATCACAGTCCAACTGCTAGACAAGAGTGCCTTTGGCATCTAGGCCATTGTCAGCCTCTCAGAGTATGTGTCGTGCTATCTGTATACACTCACGGATATATTTGTGAGCATTTAATTTTATCATGATGTGTCATAAGCTGTAGGATATGCTAGCCATTCATTTGTAGTATTTTAGTAACAAGGCTGAACTTCCTGGTGTAACTTAATACACGCTGGTAGATGTTACTGTCCTCTAGTGTTGCAAAGTGAAGTGCCCTCATCCCTAATATGTGAACAGCCTTGTTGTATATGGATCGGATAAATTACACTTTACATAAAGTACCCTATGCTCGTTTAACCGCACAGGGTTCATCTCCCGTGTGTTCCTTTCAAAAACCCCCCC
>NW_026506562.1:0-15417 GCF_026875155.1 Cherax quadricarinatus
ATTTCTGTTTTTTTTTTGTTTTTTTAGGTCACTTTGCTTCAGTGGGTTTATGGCTGGTAGTTGAAAAAAAGAATTTGTACAGGAACGAACCAAGTTACGTAAATGCAACATTTTTAAGGTCAGGATACAAAAAATTTGGGTTAAATAATTATGAGCACAAAAGGCATCTTATTGATTTAACCCTTTTGAAGGGCAATGTTTGGTTAAAGTGACAAGAGATGGGGGGACAGTTCAAAATTGCAAGTGGTGAGACCCAATACAAGGGGGAACTTTAGTGAGAACTTGCCTATGGAGAGGCTTCTTCGTATTCATTGACTGAAGAATCCAATTTTCACAGGCAGAATTTCTTGATTGAACTTCCTCTTTTCTGGAAACCAAAACACAGGGCTTCATAAATAGTAAAACCACTTGCCAAGAAACTTCTTCACGCTATCCCACAAAAGAACATAAAACACTGCAGAAGGTCTGTAAAAAATTATCCAATACCCCTGAAAACACCCAAGATTTTTGCTCTAAAAACCCCACCTGGTAGATCATCAGATGCAGCTTCTCCCCCTGCCTCAACTTCTGAACCTGACTAAAAATACTCGCATACCTTCCCCCCCAGGGAGATCGTTTGTATTTGAAAAAGGAACTGTGGGGCAAAACGTTGTCAAAAAGGACACATTAAACTGCATATGTTTTTTTTTTCCATTGTGTCGGTATTTTATACCATTTATTTTCCTCTCACTGTTGGATTTTCATAAGAGGTAGTAAAAAAGGTAATAAAATCAAGGTGCTGAATTCAATCTTCAAAACGTGTAGTGATGAATGCCCTAAGGGTTTAGAGCTATTTTGGTGTTCTCCAGGGGGATGCCTTGATGCCCGGGGAAGGGCTCTTGATCTAAGGATTTAATCTGTATTTACCCTTGTTGGGCCCCTAAGGGGGGGTCCTTGGGTGGTGAAGAGGCCTTGGTTTGGAGGAAATTTTTGCCCTGTGGTCTTTTTCCCCGACCGGGAAACCCAATTACCCCCCTTCTCCCCCCCCTATCCCATCCTCCCCCTCCTCCCTTTTTTCCATTCCCCTCCCCCCTCCCCCACCCCTCCCTTTTGCCCTTTTTCTTTTTGCCTTCGTGTTTCTCCCACAGGCGCGCTAGTTTCCCAGGTAGGGGAAAGGGGCCCGGGGTCCCCCCATTCCGTTGAGGTTTTTTTGGGGGTGGCGTAGTTTGCCTGGGAACTGGGATTGCCCCTAGGGATGTCCCCCATCCCTCTCCGGGATCCCGGGGTAGGGGTTTGGGTGTCTTTTTGGGCGACGGGTGATCTTGGGAAGCCACCTTTTTGGGTTCCGGGGGTGGTGGCTGAAGGGGTATGCTTTGTGGCGGATATCCGGCCCGCCCTCTCTTTTTTCCACCCGGGGAGCTCGGAAAGTGAGGTTTGCTATCCCCGATTGTGGTTTACTGGCTGAAAGGGGAGGGTATGGCACGGGTTTTCCCGCTGCATCTGCGTCTAGCGGTGTCGATCCTCTTGGGGGCGGGGGGAGAATTTTGGCCCTTTTTATTCCTCCTAGGAAAAAAATCCCTTCCCCCCTCCCCCCTTTTTTTTTTTTTTTTTTTTATTTTTAAATTTTCTTTTTTTTCTTTTTTTTTTTTTTTCTTAAAAACCAAAAAAAAAGAAGTAACCAAACCCAAGGGGCGGGCCCTAGTCCTAAACCCTTTGGTCCCCCCCCCGGGCCCCTTTTTGATATCCGGGCCCCCCTTTTCTGACCCCGGGCCCGTTTTTGGACCACTCCCCAGACAATTCCCATGCCTCTGTACCTATTCCCGGGGGGGGCGTTTCCTCACCCGCTTCAGGTACTGAGGCCTCGACTAAATCCTTCGATTTATCAGCCCTTTCGCTCCCCCTCTGACTATGTTTTCCCGGGGCCTCTCCCTCTACGGTGGGGGCAATTTTAAAAATCGCCGCCCCCTTCCACTGGGGACCAACTCTGGCCCCACCCCTTTAAACGTCAACGACAATTACCTGCTATGATACTTTCCACCTTCCCCTTCTGTTCTTCTCAAAAAACGACCCGCCCTTTTCCCCTTCATTTACCTTTCCCCCCGCTCAGTTTCCCGATAAACAGTGGACAAAATTCTTATTTTAAACCGCCCAACTTCCCTACTCCCTATTTTTTCTGACCATAGTATTGGAAAGGCACCCCTTTAGGGCCATTTTGGGTAAAGATATTTTTTTTTCCATGCTCTTAAGAGCGGTACGGGGAACATTCCCGTACAGAATGACCCAGGCTCGTGAGCTCTCTCCTTTCCCATATAGATACTGTTCCTGTCACCCGAAAAACATCTTTCCCTCAATTTTTGGGTTATGGTACCGTTATTCGGGCCCCATACCATTTTTTCCAAAAAAATTTCCAGACATGTGGCACCGACTTTCTAGCCCGGGTTTGGAATTTCCAAGACCTCCCAACCCCAAAGGGTTAGACACTTACGTTTTTTCCTCCCCGGGGGGGGGCGGAGACGATCCCCTACAATGGGCCCCTTTTTAAAATTTGGGAAAAAAGCCGAGAACTCCCTTTCCTCCCTTTTTTTTTTTGGGTTTTTTTTTTATTTAAAGGGGGGGGGAAAAACCCCCTTCCCCACCAAAAAATTAGAAATTCCCCCCCCCTTGGCCGTTTTTGGGCCCCCCCCAGCAAAATTTTGCGGGAATCATGGGGCCGAATGCCCGGGTCTGTGGTGCCGATGACCATTCTAATCATCTTGCAAATCGATCCCCCCCTTTTGGGCCTTAAAAAAAAAAAATGGGGGGCCTCATTTCCCCTTCTTTCTTCCCGTTGTCAGGCCCTATTTAAACGAGGGGAAACCCTTTTCCCTCAAAGAGCCCAGAATTTTTCCCTTATGCCAGGCGTTTCCATCCCCGCCTCCAGGGAGACTCCCACGTTTTTCCCCTTTTTCCCCGGGTTTTTCCCAAAAGGGCCCCCCCCCACTTTGGTATCCCACTTCTAAAACCCCCTCTGTGGTTCCTCCCCCATAACCCTCCGGGTATCAAACCCTTTTTGCTGTCCCCCGGCTCAAAACTTTCCCTATTTTCAACGCCTCAGTCTAATCTCGCTTTTTTTCGAGTTCTCTTTAAAAGCCCTATCGTGAGACCTCGTACGACACCTTTCCCCAAATTGTCCTCTACTTCTCAAAAGTCAAAAAAAAGGCCCGGGTAACCCCTTTCCCTTACCCATTTTCCCCCCTCCTCTTTTTACCCTCCCTGTCTCTGCCCCTATTCTTCCCTTAAATGGCTCAGTTACAAGTGCAGAGGTTCCCCCTCCTCCTCGTAATGAAAACCTTTCCCTCCCTGTTCCCCCCCAAGTTTTTTTCCTCTTCTCCCACCTCCCGGGTTTTCCTTTGCCCTCTTCTGTCCCCTGCCAGGGGCTTCCCATTCCCCTCCCCCCTTTCGCCCCCCCCTCCCTTTGGGTACAGTCCAATACATTTCCCAAATCTTTACCCCATCCTCCCCCTCCCTTTCCCCAAATTTTTGGGTCCCCCATACGAAAATTCCTAAAATTCTGAAAAAAACTTGAAGCAATCTCGGGAATATATTGCAAAACCAAAACCCATCAAGGGGACACTGATCCACCTTCCGCTTTTTTCTCTCTCCTCTGCTCCATTGCGAAAACCCTTTTTTTAAACAGCCCCACCGTTCCTTCGTGCTTGAACTTTTTTCCCCGCCTCCGCATGTGGACTTTTCAAACCCCTTCAAAGGCCCGTGGGAAAATTTTTCCTGGGGAAATTTCAAGTTTTCTTTTCTTTGGGCCAATCAGGGGCCTTTTTACAGTGGAATATACCGGCCCCCGGGGGGAAATTTCGGGGTGAGCTTCAGATTTTTATTTCCCATTTTTCCCCCCTTTTTTGGTGTTTGTTTTACAAAACCCAAAAATTTACACTCTTGTTTTTTTCTCACATCTAGGCTATAATTTATTGAATCTTCAGATCCTTTTCCTGATGGGACCTTTAATGAAAGTGCCCTTCTTCTCCGCATGTTATTCCGTCCCCATCAGCTATTTTCATACTTCGCTGCATTACACAGCACCCCCTTATCCACTTACATAGGGGGTTTAACGCTCTGTTCTTTATATCTCCTCCTTCTCGGGCTTTAAATTCTTTTCCCGGATTTTCCCTTTTCCTTTGGTTTCGTCTTTACCGCCACCGATTTTTTTTTATTTGGGTTTTTTTTAATGCCCACCTTTTCCTCGGGGGAGGGTCTCACTGTGTTTCCCCGTGGAATTCATTTTAGGGGTTTTTCCCTTGCCACCCACCCCCCATGTTTTAAATACAGGAACTCACACCCTTTTTTGCCCTGGGGGACCAACTCTCTTTTTGCATCGATTTCTCATTTTGCTCTTCCTCCCCCGCATTAGACTTTATTTGGGTTTTGTTCCCCCGGGACTTCCCATGACAGTGATCTTTTCCCCCAATTCATTTTTATTTCCCCTTTTCATATTCGCCCACCTCTTCGACCCCCGGGGCAATTTAATGGGGAAAATTTGGCCCTTTACCACACCTGACGGGTTTTTAAAGGGGTTCCTTCTTCGTCCTCCATCGATGAGCTTTTACCCCCCTTTCTCGTCCTCCGTTTTCAAAAAGCGCTTTCATTCTAAAACCCCAAACTTCGGGAGGCTTTCTCGGAAATGCGTGCCTTGGGGGTCTCCTGTTTGTGCTCGTGCAGTACTTTTTGAAACGCGCTGCATGGGGCGGGGTCCGGTACAATAAAACCCACAGAGCGATCCTTGATTTTAAACGAAGCTTTCCCGATCGCTCGCCGTTTCATCCGGGGACCCCAAAAACCGCATTTTGCGGGCGAGATTATGTTTTCCACCATCACTCTGCCCCAAAAATGGGCAGTCGGGAAAAAAAGTACGAAAACGGAGTGGAAAAAATATTCTCCTAAACCCGGCCCTGTTCTGGGGGTTTTCCGGTGTTGAATAGCAAACCCACTAGATTTTGGGCCTATAAAAATTTGGAAAATCATCTGGTCCCCCCTATTTTCTCGGGGGCCCTCCTCTATGCCCCTCATTTCTTTTCCCCAAAGTCTGCCAGAGGGGTTTGAAACCCTTGGATTTTTTCTTCTCTCGAGAAGAACAGAAAAATGTCCCTTTTACATTTCAAAAAACTGGGGAACACTTCAGTTTTCCGATCATCGGCAGCTGGGCCCGAGGGGAACATCATTTTTCGTATCCCAAAAACTTTTACATCGGGTCACCCTTTTGGGCATTTCCTTTTAAACCCCTTTTTACAATCTTATTTGGTCACAAGGATTTTCTTCCCCAGCTGTGGAAATCCGCCATTGTTCCCCCTTTCCGAAAAAAAAAACCAGGCACTACGGGACATAAAACCTCCCACTTCGCCCCATTCCCTTTTTTCCCCAGTGCAGTTTGAAAAGTAATGGAAGTTAGTAAATAAAACTTTTTAGTGGGGATTTAGAGACACCCAACAGTCTCTCCACCGTCAATATGGTTTTCCCGTAAGGGACGTTCAAACCTTTCCCCCTTAAATTTTGGGGGTTGGATACGTTGTTCGAATCCCTTTTGGGCGAATAACCATTTCAGTTCTTGCCTTTTTTTTTGCCCTTGAGAAGGCATATGACACAAAACTTGGAGGTATAAAAAATTTTACCCCAAGCCCATCCTTAGGGCCTTCGGGGCAATCCCCATCCCCCTTTAAGAACTTTTAACTGACAGGCATTTCCGTGTTCGGGTTAAAAAATGTGCCCCCCCCGGACTTTGCCCAAGCTAAAGGTGCCCCCCCCCGGGGAAAGGTTTTTTCTGAGCACAACATTTTTTCCCTCCGGCTTTTAAATGATTTGGCCTCTAGTCTTCCATAAAAATATTTGGCCCATCACTCTATTTTGGGTTTGACTTCGCTATTCCCCTGTGCAGGCGCTAAATGTCACCTCCTTACGTTTCCTCCAGCATGCAGTGGGCCCTTTTTCCCCAATTTGGGGGGCCCCCAACACAGGGGTTTTAAATTTTCCAGCACAAAAACCCACCAAATCATTTTTCACTAGACCTCTTTTATCTCTGTACCCTTTTGGGTACCTCTAGGCCCCACGTACCCCTGAACGGATACAGTAAATTTTCGGGGCCCTCCTCTTTGATCGGGGTTACCCGGGGGAAACCTCACTTTACCTCTCGGGAAAGGCAACTTGTCACACCCGGGTTTGAACCTTTTTTAAAAACCCCTTTTGCTCATCTTTCGGGGGGAGCTGATCGTCGAACCCTCCTTCCCTACTTTCCCCCCTTTATTTTATGGGAAAATTTGGGGATTATGGTGACCAGATCTATTCAGCGGAAATCTCCTGCTCTCTTTTCTAGCCTTAACCCCTTTCATCCCAAGGGAAATTACGTTTACCCTTTGGGTTTGTTTTTCGCCCCCCCCCCTTCGAAAGCCTCTATCCCAAAAGTGAACTTTCCCCATCCTTACCCGATGGGCCTTTGTTTGCCCTTTCCCTGGCAAACTATGTACGCTCTCATGATCTCGGGCAACCCTTTCCCATTTTTAAGGGTAAACTGTTTTATTTAGACATTCTTTATTTGTTCCCCCGGGCCCCGCTTACTCCGTCCCTTCTCCCCTTTCCCCTTCCCATTCGCTTTTGCTTCTTTTCCCAACACCCCCTTTTCCCAGGGTACATGTAGCATCTCATTTTTCCCCCTCCCCCCCTGGGAAGTTCCAGCTGTTCGAGTCTGTTCTTTCTCCCTCCCTTCCCCCAAAAAGCCCAACGTTCGGGCGTTCCCCCTCTTTTTTCTTGACCACTTTCACTCTCATTCTCCCTTTCCCTTGCTGTGTACAAGATGGCTCTAAATCTTCTGACGGGTAGGGTCGGGAAGGGAGTGGGTTTTCCCCTGGACAGGGGGGCGTTTCAAGGGCCCTTTACTATCTTCAGCTAAATATTTTTTTTCTGGAATTATATGCCCCCTTACGACTTAAACCCCCATTGCATCTATGCCTGTGTCACATTTGTGGGTTTCTCAGGGCTCCCCTTTGTGCTTTAAGGCTTTTACAAAAATTTGATACACCTCACCCCTTAGTCCCCCGTATCCAACTTTGGGGTACGCCGCAAACTTTCTAAAACATAAAATATTGGGTTTTTTTTTGGGGCCCTTTGGTTTATGTTGACGGTTTCAGGGCAATGAACAGGCAGCACTGCTGCCGGGCAGCATACATGACCTACAGTTTTTTATAGGGAGGTTTTTTTTTGGGGGGGGGGGGGGGGGGGACGGGACTTTTTGGGTGTAATATCTTCCCCCCTTCACCCCCCCGTTTTGGGAACAAAAGTTGGTCTACTTTTGCTCGGCAACAAACTTCAGTCTTTTAAACCGAGTTTTAGGTTACGGAGTCTTCTTATCAAACCGGTTTGAGGGTTTGGGGGACTACTCTCTCCCCTCTTCGCATTGGCCATACTCGCTTACTTTAAAAGGATTTTCTTCCCCTGGAGAGGCGTCTTTCTCCTCTCTGTTAGAATTGCCCCGCTCCATTAAAATCAGCCCATTCTTTTGGACTGCCCCCCTTTACAACGACACGGGAGAAATTTTCCTCTTGTCGTCTTTTTTCGCCCCCGCCCGCTCTCTCTTTAAACCTTCCCTTTTCGCTGGGACCCACCCTTTTATCTGGACCTCTCCTTTACTTTTTGACAACGGGCTGCCCCCTTTCTTCCCCAAATTCGTACTTTCAGGCCCCTTTTTTACTTGTATCTCTTGCTACCCTCTACCCCCCCTACTTTCCCGCCCCGCTTTTTTCTTAACCTGCTGACAAACCCCCCCCCCCCCTGCCATCCAATTCCCCTTTCTTCCTTCCCTACCCTGCAGCTGTATAGCCCTTGTGGCTTAGCCCCTTCTTTTTGGGTTAAAAAATAATTTAAAAAAATTTAAAAAATACAATATACAAATAAATGTATGTGTGTAAGTGCCTTTAAATAGTTCGCATGCTCACGACTCGACTAGCCCTTTGACAGGTTTACTGACAAAGTCCCCCCAAATAAAAAAAACTTCTTTACCGGGCTGGGAATTTAGAAAAAGTCTGCTTTTAACAATAAAAACAATGCTAACCCAATAGCAACAAACAACGACTGCGACCAAAAAGAAATTTAGGAAAAAGGAATAAATAAAACGACCTAAGTAGGGACCATCAAGGGAATCCTCCCCCAAAAGTTGCCCGGCCCCCAAAATACTGGGAAACTAAGTCCTCTTCAAGGGGGGGTCCCTTTGGGGTGGTGAAAAAGGGGTCTTTTGGGCTGAGGAATTAACCTACGGGCTTCTTCCTTTAGACCGAACCTTTAAAAAACTCCCCCTCCTCCCCTTTTTTTTCCCTTTTCCCCCTCCCCCCCCCCACCCCCCCCTTTTGCCCTTCCTTTATTGTCCCTTTTTATTTCTCCCACAGGGGCCTGTTCCTAGGTGAAAAAAAGGTACCGGGGGCCCCTTTCCCCTTTTCCCTTGAGGTTCTTAGCTTTTGGGGTAGTTTCCGTGGAAATTTTGGGTCGTGGGGATGTTTCCCATCCCCCCTCCGGTATCCCGGGTAGCTTTGGGTGTCTTTCCCGGGGGACGAGTGGGATTTTGGGAAACCACCTTTTCCCGGGTTCCCGGGGGGGGTTGGGCCCAAGGAGGGATTTTGTGGCGGATATCCGGCCGCCCCTCTTTTGCCCCCGAGGGAGCCGGCAGATGTGGGTTGCTATCCCGGGTTGTTAGTTTTAAATAGCATGATGGGGGGGGATGGCAAAGGGTTCCATGCGCATCTGCGCTACTTGCGGGGTGAGGTCCTCTTGGGGGGCGGAGGGAGATTTTTTGGGCCCCTTTTTAAATTCCCCCTAGGAAAAATATCCCTCCCCCGGGCCCCCCTTTTTTTTTTTTTTTTTTTTTTATTTTTTTTTTTCTTTTTTTTCTTTCTTTTTTTTTCTTAAAAAAAAAAAAAAAAAGAATAACCAACCCCTGGCAGCCCATTTTCCCGAAACCCGGTACCCCCCCGGGGCCCCCCCTGAACCCCACCCCGTTCTTTACCCCCCCTCGGGCTTTGGGCCACTCTTTTTGACATTCCTCAAAGCCTTTTGTACCTATTGCCCGGGGCTGTTTCCTCCCCCCAGGGGGAAAAAATGAGGGCCCGACTGAAATTCCCATTTATTTGGACCTTCGCTCTCCTCGACTTGTTTCCGGCCCCCCTCCCTCTACGGTGCGGCAATTTTTCAAATCGCCCCACCCTTCCAAAGGCGGACCAACTCTGGGCCCACGCCTAAACCCCCAACGACAAAATTTCCTGCTGATGATTTTCCCACCTTCTCGTTTTTTCTCAAAAAGATCGACCTCCCCTTCCCCTACCCCCTTTTACGCTCAGTTTAGACTGAAAAAGTGGGCTAAATTCTTTACTTTCGACCAACTTTCCCCTACTGCCTATCTTTTTTGACCATGTTTTTGGCAAGGGACCCCCCTACGGCCCGGGGTTTGGTTTTTTAAAGGGAAAATTTTTTTTTCATGCTCTTTAAAAACGGTACGCGCTCTTTTCCCTTTCAGAAAAGTACCCAAAGGTATGAGCTCTCTCGTCTTTCCCATATCGATTTCTGTTCCTGTCACCTTGAAAAACATCATTCCCTCAATTCTTTTAGTGGTACCCTCATTCCGGGCCCCCTACCATAGTTCAACGAAATTTTTTCCCGACATGTTTTGGGACTGACATTCTAGAACAGCTGGGAAATCCAAGAAACCCCAAACCTCAAGGTAAACATTACGTTCTTCCTGGGCCCCTGGGCAGAGACGATCCCTAGAAAGTGGCTCGTTTAACTTTTTACAGCCGAGAAAACCCCCTCCTCAGTTTATATTGCAGGAAAAACCGGTTACAAGTTCGAAAAGGGGATTTCCCCACAAACCCCAACATGTAGAAATTTCTGGGATTTGGCCATCCAGCGAAATATTTTCGATCTATCGCCGAAAGCCCAGTCTGTGGGGCCGATACCATTCTAATCCCTCTTGCAATCGATCTCCCTTTTTGCCTTAAAATGCATGAGGGCTCAAACCCCTTTGTACTCTCGGGCCCTTGTCAAGGGCTATTTAAAACGGCGGGAAAAACCGTTTTCCTTTAAAGAGACAAAAACAGAAAGGGCCCCTTATGGGGGGGCAGTTTCTCATCTCCCCCTCCCAAAGGAAAAACTCCCCCCCTGTTTCTTATTCCCGGGGGTTTCCCAAAAAGTCCCCCCCCCCCTTTTGGTTTCCCCTCTTCAAAACCCCCCTCTTTTGGTTACCTCTCCCATTTTCACTCCGGGATCTAATCCTTTTTTCTGGGCCTCGGGTTTAAGGGCGTCCCTACTTCAAAAGCCTCATTTTTAATCTCGCTTCTTCGGGGGTTTCCTCTCACAAAGCCTCAAATATTTACAACCTCGACGACACCCCCTCCCCCAAAGTTTCCCCCTACTTCTCAAAAATCAAAAAAAGGTCCGGGAAAAAACCCCCTACCCAAACTTTCCCCCTCCCCCTTTTACCCTTTCCCCGTCTCTGGGCCCTAATTTCTTCCCCTCTCACGGCTTTAGTTACAAATGCAGAGGTTCACCCCCCTCCTCGTAATGTCCCCCCTCCCCTGTTCCCTTTCCCCAAATTTCCCCTTTCCCCCTTCTGCCCCCTCCCGGGGTTCCCGCCTCCTCTGTCCCCTGCCCCGCTTCTCCCGTTTCCCCTCCACCCCCTTTTGCTTTCCCCCACCCTTTGGTTTCGGCCAATCCCGTTTCCCAAACTTTACTCATCCTCCCCCCAAACCCTTTTCCCCAAAATTTTCCCCATACACATCCTTTAATTCCCAAACCTTGAAACAATCTCTGAATATATTGCAGAGACCAAACCAAACAATGGGAAAACTGATCCACCTTTTCCCCTCTTTCTCTCTCCCCTGCCCATCTGCGCAACTCCCCTTTTTTTTCAAGCGCACCGTTCCCCTTTGCCCCTTGAACATTTTTCCCCTGCCCTCCGCATGTGCAAATTTTTTAACCCCTTTTGCCGTAGGAACCCTTAAACCCGCGGATTTCAAGTACTTTATCATTTTCAATCATGGCCTATTTACGTGGGAAAATTTCCGGCCTCAGGGGTAATCGGGGTTTAGTTCAGAGTTACTCTCCCATTTGCCCCTTTTGGGTTTGCTTACAGAACCAAAATTACATCGCGTTATTCCCCACATCCGGGCTATAATTTATTGTTTTTCTTCAGACCCTTTCCTGATGGGACCTTTAATGAAGGCCCCTTCTTCCCCCGCATGATTTTCCGCCCCACAAATTGTTCATACTTCGCGCATTCACACACCCGTACCCCTTACATAGGTGGTTACCTCTGTTTTTTATACCCTCTCCTTCTCGGCATTATCTATTCCCCGGATTTTTGCCTTCCTTGTTTCATCATTACCGCCACCGATTTTTTACTTTGGTGATTTTATCCCCCCCCAACTTCCTCGGGGGGGGGTCTCACTTGATTCCCGTGGAATTCAGTTAGGGGTTTTTTTCTTGCCACCCACCCCCTCCATTTTTTAAAAATACAGGACTCCACCCATTTGCCCCGGGACTCATACTTCCTCTTGCATCGTCTCTCAATCTGCTCTTCCTCTGCCGCATTAAAATTTCATTGGTCTGTTTCCCGGATTTTAAAATGACAGTGATCATTTCCCCAATCATTTTTTATTTCCCCCTTCAATTCCCCACCTCTTCGCACCCCCGCTGGCAATTTAATCGGGAAAATTTGGGAACCTTTACTCACACCTAATTTTTTTTTAAAGAGGTTCCTTTTTCGTCCCTTTGATGAGCTTTTACACCTCTTCTCGTCCCCGTTTTCACCCCCAGCTTCTCATTCTATACCCAACTTGGGGGCGGGCATTCTCAAAAAGCGTCCCTTTTGGGGGCCCCTCCTGCTTGTGTCGTGCAGTACGTTTGAAACCCCCTTTGCATGGGCAGGTACCGGTACAATAGAACCACAGAGCGACTCCTTGATTTTAAACAGAAGCGGCGATCGTCGTCGTGCCCCTTTTTCCGTGACCTAAACGCATTGCTGGCGAATTTTCTCCACCATCACCCTGCTTCCTCTATGGTGCAGTTTTGAAAAAAGTACAAAAACTGAGTGGTAATTTTTCTCCTGCCCCGGGGCTCCTGTCTGGGGTTGCCGGTGTTGATTAGCAAACCCCCCTAGATGATTTTCCAATTTTTTGGCAATCATCTGGGCCGTATTTCTCAGGGACTCCATCTATGCCCCCAATTTCTTTCCTCGAAGCTGCCAGAGATTAGCACCCTTTTACTTTTCTTCTCTCAGAGAAAACGTATAATGTGCCTTTTTCATTCAAAACTGGAGGGAACACCTCAGCTTGTCGATCACGGCAGCGGGGGCCCACGACATTTATATTCGTAGCTACAAAATTACACGTCAGCCCTTGCAGTCCTATTACGCCTTTACAATTTATTTGGTCCAAGGGTTCTTCCACAGCTGGGAAATCCCCATTGTTCTCCCTTTTCCGCAAACCCCGGACTATGGGGCATAAACCTCCCCCATCGCCCTTGCTCTTTCCGTGCAGTTTGCAAAGTAATGGAAGTCTTTAAAAAACGTTTAGTGTGGAATTTTTGAGACCACAACAGTCCTCCCTCTCAAATGGCTTTCGTAAGGGGACGTTCTCCCAAAACCCCTTACTGCGCTTGGGTCGTATGTTTAATGCCTTTGCGAATAACCCTCGTTTTTTGCCATATTTTTTTACCTTGAAAGGCATATACACAACTTTGGGGGATAATTTTTAGCCCCCAAACCCACTCCTTAGGGCCTTCGAGCAATCACCCTCCCTTCCTTTAAAAACTTTTTAACTGACAGGCTTTCCCTGTTCGGGTAATAAAAGTGCTCTCCCCCCGGGCTTTATCCCCAAACTGAAGTGCCCCCCGGGTGTGTTCTGAGCACAACACTTTTCTCCTTTTCTATTAAAGATTTTGGCCTTATCTTCCATCAAATATTTGGTCATCCCCTATGTTGATGACTTCCTATTGCCCGGCAGGCGCTTAAATGTCCCCCCTCCTTTCAGTTTCCCCAACATGGGATGACTGTGTTTCCAATTGGGCCACCAACATGGTTTAATTTTCCAGCACAAAACCCACCAAAAGACTTTCACTAGACGCTCTGATCTCCCATATCCTTTGACCTCTATGGCTCCCGTATCCCTGAACGTGAACAGTAAGTTTCTGGGCCTCCTCTTTTATCTTAGGGTTTTCCCGGAAACCTCACATTTTCCTCTTAAGGGAACTTGTCACAGCCGTGAACCTTTTTAAAACCCTTGTTTAAACCCTTTCGGGGGGAGCTGATCGCCCGAACCCCCCTCCCCCCTACTTTCCCACCCTTTTTTTTTATCGAAACTTAAATTTAGGGGTGCCCCAACCCTTTTTTCCAGCGGCATCTCCTGCTACTCTCCTCAGCCTTAACCCCATTCATAAAACCAAGGCTTCGTTTAGGCCCTTGGTGTTTTTTCCCCCCTTCCCCTGCGAAAGCCTCTTTTGCAGAAGGGGAACTTCCCACCCTTTAAATTCCGGGATCGCCGGGGAAGGCCCATTGCCTCGTTTACTATTACCCCCCTTCGGGATTTCCCCCAAACCCTTCCTTTTTATAGAAGGGGGCCACTGATATTGGGGGGAACTTTTCTTTATTTTTTCGCCGCCCCTCCCTTTATTTCCGCCCCCCTTCTCTCTTCCCCTTTCCCGTTCGCTTTTGTCTTCTTTTAAACCTACCACCTTTCTATGTACATGAAAGCATCTCATTTTTTTCCCCCAAACCCCCCTGGGAATTCCACTGTTCGAGTCTTTTCTTTCCCCCTCCCTTGCTCAAAAAGCCCAACTGCCCTACGGCCCCGTTTTCCCGCCCTTTTTTTTTAAAACCACTTTCATCTCATTCCATGCCATTGCTGTTACACAGTTTGGCCCAAAATCTTCTGAGGGCATAGGTTTTCGCAGCATTTTTTTTCCCGGGACAGCGTCTAAAAAGGCATTTACTATCTTCGGCTAGTTTTTTTAACTGCTAAATTATATGCCATCCTTACAAAACTTTTTCCTTATTGCTCAGGGCCTTGTCATCATTTGTGGTTTCTCAGACCCCCTTAGTGTTTTAAACAGGCTATACAAAAAATTGAAAACACCCACCCCTAGTCCCCCCGTATCCAACTTTGGCTTAAGCCGCTCTTTACCAACCTAAAATATTGTTTTTTTTTGGCCCCCTGGCATGTTTTACTACAGGGGAATGAACCGGGAGACACTGCCGGGGCGGTCAGCAGTACGACCCCCAGTTTTTTTATAGAGGAAATTTCCCTGTACGGGCTATTTGCTGTAATATTCCCCTTTCCCCCCTTCCACCCTTTGGCAAAAAACGGTTTGGGCCCAAATATGCTCGGCAACAAACTTCCCGTCTATTTAAAAAAGTAAGGTTACTGGCCCCTCTTTTTATCAACCCCTTTGGGCAAAGGGGGGGAGACCCCACTTTTCTCCCGTCTTCCCCCATTGGCCCTACTCCCTCCCTTTCTCATGGGTATTCATGGAAGGCGTCTTTCTCCCCTTTTGTAAAAATTGCCAAGCCCATTTAAACATCCCGCCCCATCTGTGGGAAATGCCCCCTTTATCAACGACACGCAGAATTTAAATTTTGTCGTTTGTCTTCGCCCCGCTGCTCTCTCTTTTCCTTCCCCCCTTTTTCGCTGATGGACCCACCCCTTTTTAAAACCGGGCTCTCTCATTTTACTTTTTTACCCAAAGACTGACTTTTCTTTTACAAATTCTGATACTTTCACAGCCCTTTCTCTTCAATCTCTTTTCTACCCTATTTTCCCCCGTACTAAACCCCCTGCCCCGCTGTTTTCCCGTAACCTGCTGATCACCCCCCCCCCCCTTTTCCATCCCCAAATTTCCCCTTTCTTCCCCTTTCCCCACCCTGCAGCGCTGTATAGCCCCTTTTGGCTTAGCGCTTCTTTTTTTATAAAATAATAAAAACTTTAAAACTAAGTTTACATAAAAAATCCAAACCCACGTGAAAATTTAAAACAATACCAATACAAATTAGGTCAGAAGCTACAGCTTTAGGACCTGAGTTTTTTTCCCCAAATTCCCAAGCAACCACAACCTCAGTACAACGCGAAAATCACTAAGTCCGACAGTGTTCTGTGAACAGAGTTTCTAAAAGAACATACAACCCCTAATGAGATGAGAGGGCGATCTTTCCCAAAAAGGGCCAATAAGGGAATTTAGGCTCGTCTTGGGCTAGAATAAAGTTCCCAAACCCCCCAAAAAGAGTCTAAAACCAACTGAATACTTCAGTTGGGCGAAACTTTACGTGATAGCTCTTTTGGGGCAGGGTGCTGCTCAGCAAAAACGAAAGCCCCGGGAGAGTAACAACAAAGAGGATAAAATTTCAAATAGTTAGCAATCAAAGACTTG
>NW_026506563.1:0-24105 GCF_026875155.1 Cherax quadricarinatus
GGTGGGGTGTGGTGGGGGAAATGGGGTGGGTTTGGGGGTGGTGGTGGTGGGGGTGGTGGGTGGTAGGGGGGGATGGAGGGTATGGGTGGGGTTTGGGGGGGGTGGTAGTGGTGGTGGTAGTGGTGGTGGTGGGGGTGGTGGTGGGGGTGGTGGTGGTGGGTGGTATGGTGGTGGTGGTGGTGGGGGTGGTGGGGTGGGGTGGTGGTGGGGTGGTGGTGGTGGTGGTGTGGTGGTAGGGGTGGTGGTATGTGGGGGTGGTGGTGGGTGGTGGGGGTAGTGGGGGTGGGTGGTGGGGGTGGGGTGGTGGGGGGGTGGGGGGGTGGTGGGAGTGATGAGTGGTATGGTGGGGTGGGGGTGGGGTATGGTGGGGGTAGTGGGGGGGGAGTGGTGGTGTGGTGGTGGGGGAGTGGGTGGTGGTGGGGGGGATGGTGGTTGTGGTGGTGGTGGTGGTGGTGGTTAGTGGTGGTGGGGGGGGTGGGGGGTGGTGGTGGGGGGTGGTGGGGTAGTGGGGTGTGGGGGTGGTTTGGGGTGGTGGTGGGGGGTGGAGGGGGGTGGGTAGTGGGGGGTGGGGGGTGGTAGTGTGGTGGGAGTGGGGGGGGGGTTTGGTGGTGGGGGGTTGGAGTGGTGGTGTGGATGGTGGTGTGTGGTGGTGGGGTGGGGTGGTGGGTGGTGTGGTGGTGGTGGTGGGGGAGTGGTTTGGTGGTGGTGGTGTGGGGGATGGGGTGGTGGTGGTGGGGGTGGGGGTGGGTGGTGGTGGTAGTGGTGGGGTGGGTGGGGGTGGTGGGGGTGGGGTGGGGGTGGTAGTGGTGGTGGATTGGTGGTGGGGGTGGGTATGGTGGTGGTTTGGGGGTGGGGGGGGGTGGTGGGTTTTGGGGGGGGGGGGGGGTGGGGGGGGGGGTGGGGGGGTGGTTTGGGTGGGGGGGGGGGGGGGGTTTTGGGGTGGGGGTTTTTGTTGGTTTGGGGGGGGGGGGGGGTTGGTGGGGGTGGGAAGGGTTGGATGGGGTGGGGGTTGTGGGGGTGGGGTGGGGGGGGGGTGGGGGGGGGGGTGGTGGGATGGGGGTGTGTGGTTGTGGGGGTGGTGGTGGGGTGGGGGTGGGGGGTGGGTTTTGTGGTGGGTGGTGGTGGGAGTGGGGGTTGGTAGTGGTATAGTGGTGGGCGTGGGGTGGTGTGTGGGGGGGTGGTTATGATGAGGTAGTGGATAGTATGATGGGGCAGTGATGATTTTAGTGGTATAAAGTGATGGTGGGGAGTGTAGTAGTGGGATGGTGGTGTGGTAGTGGAAATAGTGGGATGGGTAGTGGAGTAGTGGTGATGGGGTGGTTGGTATTTGGTTGGTGGGGAGTGGTGTGATAGTAGTGGGATAGAGGATGGTGGTGGTGGTGTAGGGTGAGGTGGGTGGTGGGAGTGTAGTATGGTATGGTGGGGTGGTGATGGGAGTGGGAGAGTATGATGGTGGTAGTGGAGTAGTGGTGTGGGGGTGGTGATTTGGTTTGGAGAGGGGGGTTTGGGGTAGTGGTGTGGTGGGGGTGGTGGGGGTGTGGTGGGGGTGTGGGATGGTTGGGGGAGTGTGATGGGGGTGGGAGTGGTGATTGTATTGGTGATGGTAATGTGGTAGTGGTAGTAGGGTGGATGGTGGTAATGGGAGAGTATGGTGGTGGTGGTATGTAGTAGTGGTGGTGATGGTGGTGGTGGTGGTATGGTAGTAGTATATGGTAGTGATGGTAGTGTGTTGTGGTGGTGTTAGTGGTGGTGGTGGTAGGGTGGGTGGTGTGGTGGGGGTGATGAGGTGGGGGTGATGGTGGTTGTGGGTGAGGGGGGTGGTGGTGTGTAGTGGGGGTGTGGTAGTGTGGTGGTGTTAAGTGTTGTGGTGTTGGATGGTAGTAGTGGTGATGTGGTAGTGGTGGTAGTGGTTAGTAGTGGTGATGGGTAGTGCAGGTTGTGGTAGTGGTGTGCTGGTAGTGGTGGTAGTAGGTGATTAGTGGTAGTGGTGGCGTGGTCTGGTGCTGGGAAGTATGTTGGTATTGATGGTGGTAGTAGTGGTGTATTGGTTTTGGGTAGTAATGGTGGTAATGATGGTGGTAGTAGTGGTGGTGGTGGTGGTACTGATGGTGGTATAATTGTTGGTACTGATGGCTTCTAGTACATACAAGAGCAC
The DNA here is from genome assembly GCF_026875155.1 of Cherax quadricarinatus. Classification (NCBI taxonomy): domain Eukaryota; kingdom Metazoa; phylum Arthropoda; class Malacostraca; order Decapoda; family Parastacidae; genus Cherax; species Cherax quadricarinatus. Next base: position 2,156 of record NW_026506563.1, read on the forward strand.
ATATAGGAGGGTAGACATGGAGACACGTCCAGGACACACACAAGTGGAGGGAGACATGTTTACTACAGATAAAATACTAAAAGGAATTGCAGGGCTGAACAGAGCCACAAACTAAGAGAACCCGGATCACGGGAACACTGTGGAAGTTGAAGGCACACATGAGCCGTAGGGCTGTAGGAATTATTTCTTCAGCTCAGGCTGTTTGAAGAGTGAACACGCAACACACACACACACACACACACACACACAACACATCACAACACAACACACACCAACCCCACATCACACAATCAATATTGTCGCCTTGTACAAGCTGCAAGAGGAACACCGCTTTAATATACGTTACAGTGTCGTTGGTAGTAACAGCTGGAGGCATGGTGGTGATGTGTGACAGTAGAGGCAGCAGGTAGTAGGGAGGCAGGCAGGCAGGCAGCCAGGCAGGCAGGCAGGCAGGTAGCAGCAGGCAGGGTAGGGGCAGGCAGGCAGGCAGGCAGGCAGCAGGCAGGCAGGCAGGCAAGGTAAGGCAGGCAGGCAGCAGGCAGGGCAGCCCGGAGGCAGGCGGCAGGCAGGCAGCAGGCAGGTAGGCCAGGCAAGGCAGGGTAGGGCAGGTAAAGGGCAGGCAGGCAGGCAGGCAGGCAGGCAGGCAGGGCAGCAGGCAGTAGGCAGCAGGCAGGCAGGCCGGCAGGTCAGCAGGCAGGCAGCAGGCAGGCAGGCAGGCGGCAGGCAGGCAGGCAGGCAGGCAGGGCAGGGCAGGCAGGGGCAGGGCATGCCGTGCAGTAGGGCAGCAGGCAGGGCAGGCAGGCAGCCGGCAGGCAGGCAGCAGGCAGGCAGGCAGGGCAGGGCAGGGTAGGGCAGGGCAGGGGGCCAGCGCAGGGCAGGCAGGCAGGGCCAAGCAGCAAGGCAGGCAGTCGGCAGCAGTCAGGGCAGGGCATGGCAGGGCCAGGGCAGTGGCAGGCAGGCAGGCAGCAGGCAGGCAGGCAGGCAGGCAGGGCATGGCAGGGCTGGGCAGGCAGGCAGGGCAGGCAAAGGCAGGCAAGGCAGGGCAGGGGGGGCCAAAAAAAGGGCAGCAGGGCAGGGCAGGGCAGGGCAGGCAGGCAGGCAGGCAGGGCAGGTCAGGGCAGGGCCAAGGGTAGGCAGGGCAGGGCAGGCAGGGCAGGCAGGGCAGGCAGGCAGGCAAGGCAGGCAGGCAGGCAGGGCAGGGCAGGCAGGCAGGCAGGCAGGGGCAGGCAGGGCAGGGCAGGCAGGCAGCAGGCCAGCAGGCAGGCAAGCTGGGCAAGGGCAGGGCAGGGCCAGGCATGCAGGCATGGCAGGGCAGTGCAGGGCATGGCAGGGCATGGCAGGCAGGCATGGCAGGGCAGGCAGGCAGGCATGGCAGGGCAGGCAGGGCAGGCGCGGGTAACAGGGCAAGGGCAGGCAGCAGGCAGGCACTGGACGGCAGGCATGGCAGGCAGGTGCATGCAGGGCAGGCCAGGCAGGCCCAGGGCAGGTAAGATAAGTGAACACTAAGACACATAAACAACAGCCGGTATCTTTACTGAGAAATGTATCGCCTACACAGCAGGCTGCTTCAACCACTAACAACGACGTATACTTACATCAGTTCACCCTGACTGTTACACAGGAACTGGATATACCAACTTCAGCTCCTGACATCCCTCCCGAGATATCTGACCCTGGACATCAATACACGTGGACACAGCCAACCACAGCAACAGCCTGGTGTCCAGGACAACAACCAGACGAGCCTGACCCAAGGCGGCTCCGGACTAGAAATCTCTGGGAACTCCACAAAGAGTGGACAAAATCATGGTTAGGGGCAGGGCAAGTTAAGGGCACATAAACGTTAGTAAGTTGGAGGGTTGGTTGGGTTGGGTTGGGGGGTTGGGATGGGATGGGATGGCGTTGGGTTTGAGGATGGGTTGGGTTTGGGTTGGGAATGGGTTGGGTGGGTTGGGTTGGATGGGATGGTTGGGTTGGGTTTGGGTTTTGGTTGGGTTGGTTGGGTGGGTTGGGTGGTTGTGTTAGGTTATGTTCGCAGTCGGAGTTGATCCCGTCCATTCACCTTTCCCAGGTTCACAGTGGGCGATGAACCCGACACTCACATCCCCCAGGGGGTCACAGGGGGCGTTTGACCCCATCACTCACCCCTCCAGGTGTCACCAGTGGGGCGTGACCCCCACACCCTCCCCTCCAGGGGGTCACAGGGGGCGGTGACCCCCATCACTCACCCCCCTCCCAGGGGTCACAGGGGCGTGACCCCAGCACCTCCCCTCCAGGGGTCACAGGCGGGTGACCCCAAGCAACCCTCCCCTCCAGTGGTCACAGGAGCTGTGACCCCCAGCATCCCTCCCTCCAGGGGGTCACATTAGGGGGCGGTTGACTCCCAGCACCCTCCCCTCCAGGGGGTGACAGGGGCGTGAACCCCCAGCACCCTCCCATCCAGGGGGTCACAGGGGGCGGTGACCCCCAGCACCCCCCCCCAGGGGGGACAGGGGCGGTGAACCCCCACACCCTCCCCTCCGGGGGGGTCACAGGGGGGGGTCCCCCCAACCCCCCCTCAATTAACTAAAGACAACCCTTACAAACCCCAAAAGTGTTGTCATGTATCCACCATAAATTTAAAAAAAATAATAAAAATAAAATAAAAATTAAAATAAAAAAATTTAAAAATAATAAAATTAAAAATAGCAATAATGACGTGCTCCTAAATGCCCCTGCTAAGTTTCACCTAGCAGAAGGGGTACCGGGTGTTATTACACCTGTGCATTTCACCTAGCAAAAGGGGTACCTGGGTGTGTTCCTTTACACCTTTTTTCATGTTCACCTAGCAAAAAGTGGGTACCGGGGTTTTTTTCCTTACACCTCTGTCAGGTTCACCTAGCATAAGAGGACCTGGGTTTTAGAACCTTACACCTGCTTCGTGTTCACCTACAAAAAGTGGGTACCTGGTGTTATTTCCCTTTACACCGGTAGTGTTCACCAGCGTAAGGGGGTACCTGGGGGTTAAATTTCCCTTTTTACCCCCTTGTCATGTTCACCTAGCAGTAAGTGGGTACCGGGGTTAGTTACCCCTGCGTCATTTTTCACCAGCAGTTTGGGTACCTGGGGTTTTAGGGGACTTGTGGGTGGCATCCGGGGGGACAAATTAACCCAAATTTTGGGAAAATGCTCTACATAACCAGGAACTTCTATATATATGTCATTGTTGTGAGCTGGGGTTTTAAAGTTGTACCTCTACTGGAAAATAATTTTTATTTTTAAACACCCCGGGCCGATTCCCCCAAAGGGGCGGGGCCCGAAAAAGAAACTTTCACGATCATTCTTCCTTTACGTTTACCAAAGGGGGTGTTTTACCTACATTTTTTTTTTTGTAGATGAAGGGTTCGAGTGGGGAAAAATTTTTCCCCCGGGAGGGGGGTATCAGCCCCCTTCAGCCCGAGGGGCCCAGCCCTCTCAAAGGGCAAATATCTTGTTTATGCACAGTGAGTAATTGCACAGATCCCGTACGAGTACTAGCTGGTAAAAGACCTTCCCTTGCAGTCCTGTTGCAAAGTGTATTTTTATAAGAGCAGCATCCTTACTTTAGCGGAAAATTTAAAGGAAATCCTCTCCCACTTTATTACCAAGAAAAAATATGATTGTGCTATGCTTAAGACGCAAAATCAAACCTTCTGCTTTGCTCATCGAGGAAGTGAAAGGAAAAAAAGACTGGGTCACATTTTTTTTGTGCAAGGGGAGTACGGCAGGGGTGCTGTGGCTTCTTCAATTATTTTGACTCACAAAAGTCCCCACTGACGCCAAAAACCCAACAAAGAACACGATCTGTGCGTTAGTGGGACAAATGTCTCCAAAAAAGAAAAAACACTTCAGAGAAGGTGAAAACTTTTTAGTGAATTGTGTGAAAAATTATTGATGAACATGTAACAACGAGTGTTCGATCCAACAGAGTGTAGTGCGACATTCTTCAAAGAACACTATTCTTCAACAACTGAATGGATATCCGGGGGTTTACGGCGATAAATACCCAGGAAATTTCTAACCGGGATGTACTACATTAAAATGCGCAGTTAGTAAAAAGTCGTGAGTTTGTCACTTATCAAAAACCCCGGTGATATGCGGGGCCATTGGTCCACACAAGAGGTATTTTGTCAGCCCTCAGTGAATGAAATATCTGACATAAAAACCCCCTAGGGGAATTTTTTAATCTTAAAAAATTATATTCTTGACAGCCCTGTTAGATGGTTTTGACAGCTTCTAAACTCGTCTGCGGGGCGGCTGTGCAGGCGATGAGTTGTCCTTTTTAAATTAAATAAGTCTTTAACTTAAATGGAATGCCATTTCTCAACATAATTGGGCGTGCCCGTTGCAAAACCCCGAATGGGTTTTCAATATTATTATTATTTATTTAATTACCTTTTCATTTAATTTTTTTTGCTTATTTTGCATAATAGCAAATCGTAAATGTATGACTTTATATTATTTTTTGACTTTTAAAATTTTTATTTAGCTTATTTTTTTGGATTTAAAAAAAGTCTCATTAGGCTTATTCAAACGACTGTAATTATGCTTGTCGTCGTTATACGCCGGCTTCTGACTGCAGTTGTCCACGTACTATCACGTGATCAGGGGGGGGGGTTTTCTCACCTTTGTGAATTTTCATCTGCTGAACCGTTTGCGGGGGACGTTTGTTTCTCATTATTCTTGTTATTTTCTTAGAACTTTGTTCACAGAACATTTATAGCTTTGTATTTTTGAGGTGTACTGGGTTTTGTGTGTCACATAGACACTTAAATCTCAGGTCCCACTAAGCTTCGACCAAATTTTTTGTCGTTTTGGTATTGCACAGTGGGTTTTTTGTAAAAAAGGGGGGCCTTGGGGAAAGTTTTCTTGATCCAAGGGTGTTGGGAATCTCTAAGCTTTAGAATCGCGTTTTTTTTAACAAATGGGGGCCGTCCGGGGGCTCTTGATCCAAGTTTGGAGAAATTGTCCATTTTGACATCTGAACTCTATGATCAAACACTTTGTACTTTCCAAACTAAAGACTTTGAGTTTTTCTTGTACAACATACCAGGGGGAGTTTTTACCTGACTGACCTTGACCAAGGAGATGGAAATACTGTTTATGAGCAACTCTAAAATCCAACACTAAAATTCCTATTAGGATTTTATTTCCCATAATCTCTCTCTCTATACAATTATTTTTCTGAGATGCCAAGTAAAACATTTTAATTGATATTGATTTGTCTGAGTTAAGAAATTTAAAAACTCGACGTTTGGCAATACCCAAGATCTGGGTGTGACTATAACAAAATTTAACACCGCAAAAAACTGCAGAGCAAATTAAAGATATTTTTTCCCTGCTCATACAGAATTTCGATTATATTCAGATCAGAAAGTCTATGTCAAAATTTTAAGGAAGTAGGGCTCTTTTAATTGAAGAAAGGGCAACTAAGCAAAAGGGAGCCTCGGTCGGGCCTGTGAGCCATTCTCGCCACACCTTCCCCCCACTGACACTAAGTACAAGAAGCGTTGTATGACCGCCTAAACGTACAGTGTATAACACCTGTACATTTACCACCCCAACTAGAATTTAAGATGGCTGACCAAGTGCCAACTAAGGCCCGTCCAACCATGTTTTTTTTCCCCTACTCCTCCATTCCCAGGGTCCATCTTTTTCAGAACAGTTTGAGGGGTTTTGAACGCCCCTTATGTTGCAGATGCACAATTTGGGCACAGAGGAGATTGAACAAAAAAAGTTTCCAAAGAGAAAATGTCTCTTTAAACAACAATGATAGACCAGGACACTTTTAAGGGGCAAAAGCTGACCCCCATTTTCCCAAGTTTTTTTTGAAAGTGACTTAGACACATATTTTGATGTGTTTGAAACCGGGCTCGTGCTAAAACTGGCCACAAAAGCACTGGGAACATTGTTTATATTTTTGACGGAAAGCCAAACTTGTACGGGCTTTCCCTTTTTGCTAATACATTAGTTATGACGCTGCAAACAAACTATTCTGAGACGTAAAACTTTTTCCCTGTAAGTTATCAAAGAAAGCCTTTCGTACTTACAACGACGACAAGATAAAAATTGTGTGAGTTTGCCGGGGAAAAAAAATTGTTTTGAGAGGTTTTTGGAGTGCTAAATTAAAAACTACGACATCTTGTTCATTGTTCTACACGAAGAGTTTAACAACTGTAGTCTGCTGAAACAAGAAAACTAAATCGATATACTACCCAGAAATTCTGGAAACTGCACATTAGCAACAATTACGAGATTTCCACAAATTTTGTACTACAAAACACAAAGAAAAAAGGGGAAACAAAAGATTGTCCTAGAATTGGCAACCAAAATCAGCTGCTTTTTGCCGCCTGATGTCCCTGTACGTAACTTCTCGTCCCTTTCCCAGGAAAACTCACAACCCTGAATCTGCCTGTGGCTAAAACAGAAACTGGTATCAAAGAAGAAATTAAAATTACTATTGTAACAGAAAAGGACATACTAGAGAGTATTGCTATAAGTAGAAAAAGAACGAATACACGTGCCGGGGCCCCCCCCTCAAGTCGTACCTCTTCCGTGCAACAAAGACACCAAAACCTGCAATGCCTCTGACCTACTGTTTTAGATAATTTACCAGGTGATGACAAACGTCAGAAAAGGTACTGACGAAAAAATTCGTTCAGCGAAGTTCTTACTTTTCGAGAGATAAGTAGGTTTGACGAATCACATTAACTGAATAATTTTTTTTTTCAGAGCACGGCAGTTATCCCTTATTAAAAAAAGAGTACTCCCAAAACTGGCGATCCTATTGCAAGATGATGTATTTTTGAACCCTATGGAGGGGCTGTTAAAAAGGCCTCTGCAAAAATTTTTTATATTGAAACAAGCTTTTAACGGGTTTTTATTTCAGTGGGTATACCCAGGGGTGTTTTCCCTAGGTCAGGGACTGGTGATAGGAACGATACCTTCGGGTTATGAAAAAGAACCACTTGTGATTGAAATTCCCCCTGATATAATTATCCATTGAAGCTTTTAAGAGAAACCTATTTTTTTTCCTCCCCATCAATTTCTAGAGCATTCAAAGATACAACAACCAACCTTGTCTCCTGTTGAGTTAGTGGATGACAATGATTTGGGGTTGAAAAATTTGTTTTTGTACGCTCTGCGTCCAGGGTCTTAAACACTGCTCCCCCCGGGCATCAACCAGTTCAGGACACAACTAGTTAAATTCTAACCAAGATTTTAAACAAGGGTCAGTTGTTGATCAGTCATTGGAAAGACTGGAGAATGCATTTTCTGAAGTGAAGCAAAGGGTCCGAAATTGAAATATTATTAACGGTGTACGATGGGAAAAAAACATGTAATTTTTCACTGATAGTGTTTCCCAAAACTTAAGGCCTCTTTGGTTTTACCATTCTTTTGTGAACAAGCCATTATTTTGCTCACAATATCCCCTAGGGGGGGACATTTGGGTGTCAAGAAACACTCGGTAAACTGGGAAAACTTTTACTTGGCCAAAGAGAGGGAAACAGTAGCTGACATGTGCGACTTGCCCCGTGTGTCAAGTGCAGGAAGCCCGCACACACACCCCCACCCGCGCCTCTCATTTCCTATCACCGTGCATGGGGAACCATTTTTCAGTCTTATTATTTATTGGGGTTGGTCCTTTTCCTAAAACCAAACTAGGGAAAACCATACTTTTTTTACTATTTTGGACGCTGCACACCATCCTGAACTATTCCCATAAAAAATTTAAAGCTGTGATTGTGGAGCGCTGATGAAAAATTTTTTCCCATTGGATTGCCACGAAGATACAATCAATCGGGGTCTAACTTCACTTCAAGATCTTTGAGAAACATTATTCCACCCAGGAAAAAAAGTCTGTACTTTCAAAACCTTACATCCCCCTCCAAGGTCCTAGAGAGATTTCATCAGACACAAGTCCTGATGAGGCTTTTTGTGAACATTTTCTAGAGACGGGATGAAGGTATACCTTTCTTTTGTTGCTAGAAGAAAGTGAGCAAGAAAGTTCGGGGTTTTGTCCCCCTTTTAACAAATTTGGCACCCGTGCGTGGGCCCTCGCAGTGAAAAAAAACGGGGGGACAGGGAAAAACAAATCCATCATTGAGTACTTCACCTTCATTAATGCAGCAACATTTGACAGCCGCTAGAGAGCAGCTTCGAAAAACCAGTTTTTAGCCCAAACTAGAATGAACAAAATTAAAGACAAACTGCGTCCTCGTTTTTAAAAAAGGGGAAAAAGGGGATGGCTCGGGGAAAATTTTACCAGTCATCTCTCAACCCGGTTGATGGGCCCCCGGAAGTAAATGAAAAGCTTAGCGACGAAATTATTTGGGAGTACGCCTGGGGAAAAAAAAAATCTAATCATGTGTCCATGTTAACCACTTAAGGCATACTACCTAGTCCTTACCTACACTTTATTTTTCCTAGGGCAGAGGAAAAAACGTAGTCACCTGACATCTCTAAGGATAAAAGGGTGCTTTAGAAAATTCGGACTCTACAGTCACAAATTTTTTTGTAACCCTTTGGGTTGATAAAGCGGGGGATGTTAAAAACATGTTTTTCATTCCCCGAATTGTTTGGTGAGTTCCTAAACTTTACCTGGGGTACATGACGTTGATGACAGGGGGCTCACCCTTAAGCAAACACCTATAGAATGGGCCCAAAGAAGCATAAAGCATTGAGAGAAAGGTTTTTTTTTGTTTTGCCACGGGCTTATTTAGGGCCCGTAAAAGTCCATGGGGACTCCCTGTATTTTATGCTAAACCGCGGTAGTTTTTGGGTTTCATGAACAGGAAAGTGAACTCGCACCTCCTGATGGGTTTTCCCTACCCGCATTGACACCCTTTTTGACCGTGTTTCAGGAGCCCAGTTTGTCACCCCTTTAGATCTCTTACAGGCTATTACAAGTCCCCTTACGAACGTGCTAAAAATATCTCTTTTACTGTTCAAGATGGATTTTTAACTACCTCGTCACCCCCTTGGGCCCTATTTAAACGCGGCTTCTTCATTCCAATTTTATAATGAAGAGTTGCCCCAAAACTTAAAAGGGAGAAGAACCTTTTCCTTTGACGACTTTAGGGGTGTACATGGCCCAGGGGGAAACCCGCACTTGACGCGCCCCAGAGCATTGTTTGAGAGACGGGGCGCATTTAAAACCCCCCCAATGTTAACTTAGCTAAATGTGTTTTGGTAAAGGGCCAAAAGATTACCTACTAGGCTTTTGTATGGGCCCAAGGGGTTTGGGGTTTGGGGATGGGGGGGTTGGTTTTGGGGGGGTTTGGGGTTTGGGGTTGGGTTGGGAGGGGTTTGGGTTGGGTTGGGTTGGGTTGGGTTGGGGTTGGGTTGGGGGGGGGGGGGGTTTGGGTTTTGGGGTTGGGTTTAAAGGTTCGTCAGTGGGGGTTTTTAAATCCCCGTCATTCCCCTTTAAAAAGGGTTCACAGGGGGCGATGACCCCTTCATTTCCTCCCCCGGGGGCACGGGGGGCTTTGACCCCATCACCACCCCCCCCGGGGGGTCACGGGGGGCCGGGGGCCCCCCCCCACCCTCCCCTCCAGTGGGGTTTTCCAGGGGGCGGTGACCCCCAGCCCCTCCCCTCCGGGGGGCACAGGGGGGGGTTTGACCCCACCCCTCCCCTCCGGGGGGTCAAAAGGGGGCGGTGACCCCCAGCACCCCCCCCCTAAAACTTAACATGAGAGACAACCCTTGAAAAACTTTAAAAAGTTTTGGGAATTTTTTTAAAATCCCCTTTTAAAAATTTTAAAAAAATTTAATAAAAATAAAATAAAAATTTAAAATTTTAAAAATTTTATTATTATAATAATAGTAATAATGACGTGTTTTCCTGAAGCCCCTGCTGCCCAGTTTTTCACCTAGCAGAAAGGGAAGGTCCTTGGTGTTAGTTACCTTACACCTGCTGTCAGTTTCACCTAGCAGAAAAAATTTCCCTGGGTGTTTAGTTACACCTGCTGCACTTTTCCCACCAGAAAGTGGGTTTTGGGGTACCGGGGGTTGTTAGTTCCCTTTTCACCTGCGTCACGTTCCCCTTTGCAATAAATTTGGGTTACCTGGGGTGTTATTTAAACCTTACACCTGCTGTCAGTGTTCCCTTTACAGTAAGTGGGTACCTGGGTGTTATTACCTACACCTCCCTGCCCGGGTTTTTTTTTCCCCTTTAGCATAATTTGGAAACCTGGTGTTAGTTACCCCTGCTGTCATGTTCCCAAGCAGTCAGTAGGTACCTGAGTTTTAGTGGGGGTTTGTGGGGGGCTTTCCTGGGGGAAAAAATTTAACCTAATTTGGGGGGGGAAAAATGCTCCCCCCATAACCGGGAAAATTTTTTCTATTTTGTATGCCCCTTGTTGGAGCTATGGTCGGGTTTAATTTGTACCTTCTACGGGGTGGGTAATAAAAAAATAATTATTATTTTTTTAATTTTTAAAAAACCCCGGGCCGATTCCCCCCAAAGGGCGGGGTTTTGGCCCAAAAAGAAAGATTTTTCCCCTTTCCATTCATTCCTTTTACTGCTTCCCAGAAGGGTGTTTTACACTACAGTTTTTTTTGTAGATGAAGGGTTTTTGGGAGTGGGGAGAAATTTTCTCCAGGAGGGGGGTATCACCCCCCTTCACCCCTGGGGGGGGCCCAGCCCCCTCAAAGGGGGGCAAATATCTTGTTTACTGCTACAAGTGAGTAATTGATCACAGATTCCTTTACGAGTATGCTTATGCTTTGGTAAAATTTCCCTCTGCCCCTTGCGGGTCCAGTGTTCCCAAAGTTTTATTTTTAAAAGAGACAGTACATCTCTTATTTTTACCCGGACAATTAAGGAAAATCCTGCCCCCCACTTTTTTCCTTATTTAAAAATAGTGGACATTTTTTGTCTATGCTTAAGCCCAAGCAAAAAAACCCAAACCTTCTGATTTGCTTCAACGAGTAAGGGCAAGGAAAGGGCCAAAAAGTATTTAGGTCAGCTTTTTTTTTTGTGCAAGGGGATGACGGCAGGGGGGTGCGGGTGGCGCCCTTCCCAAATTACTTTTGATCTACTGAGAGTGAAAATGACCCCAGGAAAAACCAACAAAGAACACTGATCTGGCTTTTAGTGTGGACAAAGTGTCTCCCCAAAACACATAAAAAACTTACAGGAGTGTGATCAATTTTCTTAGTGATATTTTTGGGGAACAATTTTTGTGAACATTTTGAAACAAACCAGTGTTGGGGCCAACAGAGGGGTTAGTCGAAATTTCCTTCAAAAACACTATTCTTCAATCAACTCAACGGATACCCGGGGCGTAATTAGGGGGTCAGAAAACATATACCCAGGAAAAGTTTTCTAACTGTGTGTACACTTTTGGGATTTTGCGCAGTTGAGTATAAAGTCGGGATTTAGCACAAATTCTAAACCCGGGTTTTGGATATCCCCGGACCTTTTGAGCCCACACAAGTGGGTTTTTGTCACCAACAGTAATGAAATATGCTGCCTTAACACCCCTAGGGGTAATTTATAACCCTTACAAATTTTATTTTTTTTGACGCCCATGTTGAGTTTGTTTCGACAGCTTTTTTAGACCTCTCTGCAGGGGGGTTTGCAGGCAAATGATTTGTTTTTTTTAAGGGTTAATAAAAATTTTTTTTTAAATTTAAACGGGTAATCCCAATTTCTCAACTTTTAAGGGGTCGTGCTCAAACGGGATAAAGAAAAACACTGTGGTCCAAATATTTTTTTTCTACAGTGTAAAAAATTTAACCCTTTTAGCCAAGGCCCTTCAAAAAAAGCTGAAAAAAACTAGTGTTTTACAATATAAATCAGTATGGGTCCCCTCCAGACTAAATCAAAAGGGAAGGGGCACCCAAAAAGGGAAAAAGGGCCCCTCCCCCCCGTTCCCCCCAAAAAAAACGGGGAGCTGGGTGACCCCCCCAACAAAAAAAACAGGTGTTGGGCACCCTCCAACCACTGTTTCCAATCTCGAGAATGTTTGATTTCGACAACAAAAACCCCAATTGAGGGCATTTGTCTGAGTGTATAACATAGTGTTTATAATTTTTTATAACAAAAAATTTTAAGAGACAAGATTGTGTTAAAAGTTTTTTTTTTCTTATAAAATCTACCGTTATATTAAAGGAATTTATTTAAAAAGGTTTTAAGCTTTCAAATAATATTAACAGTAAAATTTTATATGTGTAAGAAAATTTCTTGTTTGTTTTACAGTTATACTTTTGCCCATTTATAGTGAATAGTGAATGAAGTGTAAAAACATCGTTATTTATGTTTAAATTTTTTTGTGGTCAGGCGACAAAAGAAAACCCTAAAAGCCAAAAAAACCGGGCCCAAGTACTGTTTTACCCTTCAGGGCTTTGACCCTGTGGTTAAGTTTTATTTGGGCATTTGTGTCTAAACCCGATTCTTGCTGATTAAGCAAAGACAACAATGTCCCACAAATTTTTCCAAAGGTAATAAAGTGGGAGCAGGTTTTTTCCTTAATTGCCCCGCAAAAAGTAAGAAAAGTACTGTTTTCTTAAAAAAATACTTTTTTGCAACATTTGGCCCTCCCGGCGAGAGGTATTTGACCACCCATACGCAAATCGAACGGTCGGATAAATTAAATCACTGAAAGAGTAAAAAAAGATATTTGCCCCTTCTGAGAGGGCTGGGCCCCTCAGGGTGAAAGGGGCTGAAGGGGCCCGAAGGGGCTGAAGGGGGCTGATACCCCCCTCCTGGAGAAAATTTTTCCCCCACACAGAGAAACCCCATGTTGATAAAAAAATTTGCACATTGCAACTCCTTTGGGTTTTTTTTATTAGGAAACCCTTTCGGGCCCACAGTGGCTTCATCATCCATACAAAGGAGAATCTTGAAGAACAAAGGGGGAGAATGAGGGGAATCAAGGTTTTAGGGATGATTACCTCTTTTTCCTCCTGTTTTTTCAAGTTTCCCCCTTCGTATGGACTGATGAAAACCACGTGTGGCCCAACCCTTTTTCCTCAATAAAGATACCAAAGAGTTGCAAATGTGCAATTTAACAACATTTTCGGTTTTTCTGAAAACCCTTTCCCTCTTCAAATCTTTAACACTGCAACTTGTTTTGGGGTTTTTAATTTTTTAGGAATTCTTTTGCTTGCCTAATTTTGGGGACGCCTACTTCCACTTTTAACAAATGTGAACAGGGCCTATTACTGCTTTCACCTCTCCTGCCTAAAACGGTTTTTTTTAAGGGGTTCTCCGCCCGGAAAAGCCGAAATTTTATTCAAGGGCTGTTGGGGCTGAACACTCGACTCAAAAAGGGTTTAGGGGCTGGGTTACCCCATTCTCCTCCGGGTTTTTAAAGTTTCTCCCTTTGTAAAGGACTGATAGGGCCCCTGTGGGGGTAAACGTTTCCCCAAATTTAAAGGGGTACCCAAGGTTGTCCTATGTGTCAATATTTCAACTACGTTTTTTTTAAATGCAACATTAAAAAACCCCCCCCTTCCGAGTGCAGGGACTGTACTTCCCCTCCCCGGATTTTTAATCCGGCCTGCCGGTTTCCCCGGAAACCCCTTCAAAATGTTTTCTTTGCTTCCCCTCCAACGCAAAGTCAAGTATTAAAACTATTTTTTTTCTCCATTTTTACCTTTCCCTTCCCAAAAACGCCACCTTTCCCGCTGGGGGTCCAAGGCCCCCCTCGCACCCCAAACCTCCTTTACCCCCTCCCACCAACCCTTTTCCGGCCGAACCCCCACCCCCCCCTTCCTTCCACTACAGACCCGATACCTCTTGAAAACAAATTGGGTTTCCCCTCCCCTTCCCCTCCCCATTTCCGAACCCCCCTTTCCCCCCAAACCCCCTTCCTCACCCTCGGACAAAAGTTTTGGGAATCCCCGCCCCTCCTAAATTCCAAAAATACGAATTTCTCTGCATTATATTTTAAACCCACATTGCCCTCAAAACCCTGAACCCCTCCACTGCCTGCCTTCCTTTTTCCTCGCGGGCCCCAAAATTTAAACAACCCAAGGGTTCCCCCCATATAAGAGCGTTGGTAAAACTATACTCTCATACATTCCCCTCTTTGCCTCCAAAGGGCAAAATTCCTTTTTCTCCCCCAGAAATCCCAAAATGCCCCCCCTCACTTTTCCCCTCTCAATTTTTATGTTTTACCTCATCTTTCATAGACCCCCCGTGACACGTTTTCCCCTTTCCCAAAATTCTTGGGAAAACATTCACCCCTCCCCTACCTCTCCCTCCATCTAATATCCAAATTTTTTCATCACCTAATTTTTTTTGTTTTTCCCCCATAACCTTTCCCCTTTCCTGTATTTTTCCCTTTTTTTTTTCTTCTTTTTTCATCACTACCAAAATTTATCCAAACCAAAACCCCTGCAAAATTTTCCCTTTAAGAATCTCCCAAGAGCACAGTGTCATCGCGCCCAAAAAGGGGCTGTGGAAAACTCCCATTTGTGGGGTGATTCTTTGTCCCTTTTTAAATCCCCGCCTCTTGCCAAGACCCTCGCATTTCTTCCCCTTAAACTCCCAAACTATAAAAATATTAAAAAACCATTTGGGGACATCACACAAACCTTGTCTAAGGCCTTACTTTTACTGGGAAATTTAAACTCCCCCCCTTTTTCCAAAATACTCTAAATTTTAGCCTCACTATCCTCGAAAAACCTTCATGTTTCAGGGAACCTACCCCACACCAAACCCCTTGCAACATCTGCCACATCGCCCCCCCTATTCCAAAACCCCGTCATTTGCCTTTTTCCCAAAACCTTAAATGCCCAAAAAACCCCCTTTTTGCCCCTTTTCTTTAAAAAAATGTTTTACTTATTGTTTCACCCGCAAACCCCCCTGGTTTCCCCACACCCCCTTTTCCCTTTCCAAAGCCTCCTTTTTTCATCGCTATCCAAATTTTCCGTCCCTTTCTCTTTTTTCTTTCAATTATTAAAATCTAAACCCTACACTTTTCCAGGGAAAACTCAAAAGGGCTTAAACCCCCTATAATTTTTTCACTCTCTTTTATCCCCCTTTTCCTTTATACAAAAAGGTACCAGCATGCTTCTGCCAATCCCTAGGTCCCTTTCCCCCCTTTTCCCCAAATTTTTTTAAAAAATTGCCCCAACCACTCCAAAACCCATATCCCCCCTGTTTTTAAAAAATTTCCTTTTTTTATCCCTCAATCCCCGGGTGCCCCTTTTCCCCCTTTTATTTTACCCCACTGCCTCACGAATTTTCCCCCCCACCCAACTGGCTCTTCCCACTCCCCACAAGATGGGGGTTCCCCCCTTGCCCTATACCCCGAAATCATAGCTTCCCATCTTCATCAAAATTTAACAATTTTCCCCAAAAAAATTCCCTCCATCTTTCCCCAAAACCTCTAAATCTCCCCTTTAATAACTCTCACTCCCCCCTTTTTAAAATGACAAATCCCTTTGTTCTCTAGGCTTTCTTAACTTTTTAATCCACCCAAAAAATTTTTTTTAAATTTTTAAAAATAAATTTGTTAATATTATTATTATTATTTTTAAAATTATTATTATATAGTATGTCTTTTTGTGAGCTATGGCTGTTTAAGTTGGACCAATTTTTTGGAAGAAAAAAAATTAAAAACTTAATTTTTTTTATGTTTATTATATAGTAAAGGGCATTGTTGGGACTATGGGCGTATAATTTTTTACCCTCTACTGGTAAAAAATAAAATTAATTTTTAAATGGGTTTTAAGGAGGGGGGTCTGATTCTTGAAGCATGTACCTTTAGTTGCTGAAAAGGGGCACGGGGAGTTGAAGGGCCTCCTGGAGGTTTTTTGGAGGTTTTCCGGGGAACAAACGCCCCCCCCCCGGGGCCCCCTCCTTCCCCGGCCTCCCAGGGGCAAGGGGGTTTCAACTGGGTGTTACTGCTGGCCGCCGCAGCCGGGCGTACGAGCCACAGCCCGGGTGATCCGGGACCGAATTTTTTGGTATTTTTGGGCCAGCTTCCTTGAAGGCAGCCGGGGTCTTAGAAGGCAGCCAGGGGTTTTTGAAGGTAGCCAGGGGGTTTGAAGGCAGCCATGGGGTTTTTAAGGGAAACCAGGGGGCTTTAAGGCAGCCAAAGGGGGCTTGAAGGCAACCCGGGGGCCCTTTAAAGGGAAACCCGGAGTCTTTAAGGCAGCCAGGGGGGTTTAAGGCGCCCGGGGTCTTTAAGGCAGCCAGGGGTCCTTGAAGGCAGGGCCCGGGGTTTCCTTGGGGGGCAGCCAGGGGGCTTGAAAGGGGCAGCCAGGGGTTTGAAGGGAGCCCGGGGGCGTAAGGGGGGCCAGGGGTTTTTGAAGGCAGGGCCCGGGGTCCCCGAAGGGACCAGGGGCCCTTTAAAAGGGCCGCCAGGGGGTTTTTAAGGCGCCGGGGGCTTGAGGGCCCGCCGGGGTCTTGAAGGGAACCCCGGGGTCCCTTTAAGGGAAGGGCCCGGGGTTTTTGAAGGAGCCCGGGGTCCCTTTAAGGCAGCCAAAGGGGTCCTTTTTGGGAGCCAGGGGGGCTTGAAAGGGACCAAAGGGGGCTTGAAGGCAGCCAGGGGGCTTGAAGGCGCCAGGGGTTTATTGGCAAATTCCCCCAATGCTTGGATGGGAGGGTGTTTAACAGCGTGGGCCCCGGACACTTATGGTTTTTTTTTCTTAGTGTCCAAAAGGCGCCCCTTTCTTTTTTCTGGCGGCCCTTTTGCATCCCCCCGCCCGTCTTTTACTTTCGTGGGGGGATTTTGTTTTGGCAGATTTGGGCCCAAACCCCCCCAAGATTTTCCAAGTGTAGAAAATTTTGATATATCTCTCTCTCCTGCGTTCCAGTGGTAAAAAGCAAAAGGGTTTCCCCTCCCCCTTTAAGGATTGAATTTTTTCACAGTGTTTGGGAAATTAAAACTGGGCCACAAGGGTTTAATATACACGGACACTACCACCAAACCTGGGTGGTGGGGTGTTTTCTACACGGTCCCCCCTAACCCCCCCATTTCCGGGTGGTGGGGAGTGTTTTTCCCACCAAAAGGTCACTCCACCATCCTTGGGGAAATGTTACTACAAAGGACACTACCCAAACCCTCCTGGGGGGTGGTTTGTGTTACTACCGGTCACCCAACCATCCGGGTGGTGGGTGTTCGTTTAAACAAAAGGTCCTCCCCCCATCCGGTTGGGGGGGTAGTGTTACTAAAACGGTTTACCCACCACCATCCGGGGGGTGGGGAGGTTTTTCTTAAAAACCCTTTACTACCACCCCGGGGGGGGGTATGTTTATACACGGTCACTAAACCCCCATCCCCGGGGTGGTGGGGGGTTTACTACACCGGTTTAATACCCCCATCCCCGGGTGGTGGGGGTAAAGGTTTTCTAAAACGGTCAATTTCCACCCAATTTTCCAGGGGGGGGTAGTTTTACTACCCGGTCACTACCCCACCCGGGTGGTGGTTTGGGGGTGTTTTAAAAACCCCGGGCACAACCCCCTTTCCGGGGTGGTTGGTGGAATTTTTACTACACGGACACTACCCCCCTCCCGGGTGGGGGTGGTAAGGGTTTTTACACGGTCCCCAACCCCCCATCCCGGGGGGGTTGGGGTTACCCACGGGCCCCCCCACCATCCTTTGGGGGGTGGGATTTTTACTACACTGGCATACCCCCCAACCCGGGTTGGGGGAGTGTTTTAACGGTCCTACCCCCATTTGGGGGGTGGTGGTGTTTCTACACGGACACTACCCCCCACCTGGGTGGTGGGGGGGTGGGTAAACTGGGTTAAATCTTTCCACACATACCAACATTTTGGTATTTACCCAATTTTACCTGGACGGTTTGGGAGCTGGTAGTCTCCCCCACCCTACCCCCATCCTGGATGGTGGTACTGGGATGTCCCCCCACACTACCATCCTGATAGTGGTTAGCTGGGAGTTCCCCACCACCATTAATATTTGGCCATTACATTTGGGGGGGAACCCCCTTTCAACAACCCACAACCAAATTTCTACCCCCGCTATCACCACCATCACTCCTTTTCCCACCAAATGGGAAAAAAACAGCCCGCTGGTGGGAAAGGTAGGGGCGAAAGGGTTGGGCGAAGGTTGGGAGAAAAGGGGGGGATGGGAGGTGAGGAGGGTAGGGGAGGGGAAGAGGGGGGAAAGGGGGGGAGGGGAAAATGGGGGGGGGATAGGGGGGGGAGGGGAAGGGGGGTTGGGTGGGATGGAGGGGGGTTGGGGCGGCCAAAGGGCAGGGTTTTTCCCCCGCCTGATGCTGTAAACCCCCCCCCCCTGTACCCCTCCCCCCGTACCCCCCACCCCTTTGCCCCCACCCCGGTTTTTCTTCCTCCCCAAAATGCCACACCCTCTCCCCCCCCCCGAAAATTCAACCTTCCTACTAACCAAGTCTGCCAGCCGCTGACACTACGAATTCCACTCAGACTGACACATGATGTCTGCCAGCTAATGACATTTTAAATGTGTCTCCCAACCAGAATCAAGTCCAGCTAAACTGACATATGATTCTGCCAGCTCAAATGACCCCTCTGGTTCCCCCCCGTCGACGCCATAAGCTCCCACTAACTGAAATACTTTGCCACCAGACACCTCCGAACTGCCACTCAATAAAATTGTTTTGCCCCCCGACTGACAACGAAGTTTCCCACTCGCTGACACTACTGAGCTGCCCTCAACTACACTACGGTCGCCAGCTAGGTTTTCCCCCACGAAGTCGCCACCAGCACACTAAAAGGGCTCCCACTCGACTGACATACTGATTCCCACTCACTAACAACTACTGAATCTCCCACCAAACTACACATATTGTTGCCAGCTCAGATGACACTACTAAAGTTTTCCACTCACTGACACTCTAAAAGTCGCCAGCTCGACTAACATACTGAAGTCCCCGCTCAGATCCTACTGAAGTCTCCACCAGGACCACTACTGAAGTCTCCACTCGACTCACTACTGAAGTCTCCACTCAACTAACCTACTAAAAGTCTGCCAGTCAGACTAACACTACTAAAGTCTCCCAGCTCAGACTACACTACGAAGTCCCCCCAGCTCGATGACATTAAACTCCCGAACTCTTTCCCCGCTCAGACTAACACTACTGAAGTCTGCCACTAGACTACCTACTGAAGTCTCCAGCTAGACTAACACACTGAATCTCCACCGATTACACTACTAAAGTCGCCACTCAAAAAACACTACTGAAGTCGCCAGCCAACTAACCAACTGAAGTCTCCCACTAACGACACACTGGAATCTCCAGCTCAGACTAACACTACTGAAGCTGCCACCAACTAACACACTGAATCCCCGCTCAGCTGACACTATAAAATCTCCATCAGCTAACCTACGATCTGCCACTCAGACTAACACTACTGAAGTCGCCACCAAACTGACACTACTGAATCGCCGGGAAAAAAAGACTCCATTTGGGGACACTACTAAAGTTGCCAGCTCAGATGCACAAAACTAAAGTCGCCATTTCAGGCTGACACTACTGAAGTTGCCGCTCAGCTGACCTACTGATTCTGCCACTCAGACTGACACTACTAAGCTGCCACTCAGCGACACTACTAAAATCCAGCCGGGGCCACTGACCTACTTGTCTCCATCAACGCACTACTGAATTTCCCCTCGCCAGCTGACATACTGTGTCCCGCTCGACGGGGACACTTGAGGGTCTGCCACTCAGAAAAACTACTAAAGCCCCCCACTCACGACACTACTGAATCGCACTCACTGAATATTGAATCTCCCATCAGACTACATACTGATTCTGCCATAAAATTGCCCCACAGATGTCTGCCACTCAAACTGACACTACTGAGTTTCAGGCCAGCTCCCCAGACTGACACTACTGAAGTCTGCCAGCTCGCTGACACAAACAAAAAAGTCTCCCGCTCAGACTGACAAAATAACTGCCACTCAGATAACATACTGGTCGCCAGCCAGACGTACACATTCCCCACTGAATCGGGCCCCACTCAGACTGACACTACGAATCTCCACTCAGACTGACACACTGATGTCTCCCCAGCTCGACTGACCACTAAAGTCTGCCACTCAACTACACTACAAAGCTGCCACTCAGACTGACCTACTGAATCGGGCCAGCTTATTGACACTACTATTCTGCCACTCAGACACCTACTAAATCTCCCACTCAGACGACACACTGATTTCGCCATCAGCTGACACTACTGAATTGAGCCTTAAAATGGCTGAAAACAAACCCCGAAGTTGCCACTCAGATGACACTCTGAATCGCCCTCAGGCTGACAAATCTGGCTGGGTGCACATGAACTATCAAATAAATGCCCCCCAACACTGCTGGTTTTCCCACAATGTAACACAATAGAATGTGTAGAAAACACTGGGGGTTTTCCCACAATGTAACTATCATATAAATAGTGAAAACCCCGGGGTTTTCCCCAAAATTTAAAATATCAATAGAAATGTAGCCAAACCTGCGGGTTTCCCACAATTAACTAACAATGAAAGTGTAAACACTCGGGTGTTCCCACTGAACTTCATAAAATAGTGTAGAACACGTGGTTTTTGTCCAAACAAAGGAAAGGGGGCCCAAATGAACTTCAAAAAAATAGTTAGCAACACTGCTGGTTTCCCCACAATGAAATACTACAGAAAGTGTACAACACTGGGGTTTCCCCACAATTAACTATCTATAGAATAGTGTGCAACACTGGTTTTTTCCCACATTTTTTTGAAACTACAATAAATGTGTAAAACCCTGCGGGTGTTTCCCACAATGTAATATCATAAGAATATGTAGCAACACTGCGGGTTTCCCACAATGTAACTTTTCATAAAGAATATGTAGCAACACTGCTGGGTTCCCACAATGTAACATTAAAATATGGCAACCTGCGGGTGTCCCAAAATGTAACTATCATAAGAATAGTGTAGGAACACTGCGGTGTTCCCCAAGAAACATCAATAAATAGTGTAGCAACCTGCTGGGTTCCCAAAATGAAATATCATATAAATGTGTCATACATATATATACACAGATTTCAAAAGGCTTTAAGTGCGATCACGGTGTAAATACGACAAAATGTGTTAAAGGAATTTGCAAAGTATGCAGATGGATTTCAGCTTTCTAACCAATCGAGCACAAAAGTATGGTAAACAAGTTGAACGGGGCTCCCCTATGAAAACCTCTTTACCAAAAGGCCCCGTACTCGTTCCCCATCCGTTCCTCATCTTTTACAGACATGACAGAGTGTAAACCACAGACCGGTCATCTTTGGCAGACGTACTGGATCGCATGAGATTCATCTGCTGAGGGCGCGGTTTTTCCCCCAAAAAGATAAAACAGCTGGGACAGGTTTTAAACCCCCAAAAATATAAACAGCTAACATGGTTTAAACCTCCAAGAAAATATAAACACTGAGGACAGGTTAACCCCAAGAAATAAAAAGCTAGGACATGGGTTTTAACCCCCAAGAAGATATAAACACTGAGGGCATGGTTAACCTCCAAGAAATTAAAAACAGCTGAGGGCATGGTTAACCTCCAAAAATTAAAAATAGGGACATGGGTTAAACCCCCAAAAGAATAAAAGCTAGGACATGGGAACCTCCCAAAAAATATAAACACTGGGACAGGTTAACCTCCAAAAAATAAACACTGAGGACGGTTAACCTCCAAGAAGAATAAACAGCTAGGAATGGTTTAACCTCCAAGAAATATAAAAAACTGGGGAGGTTAACCCCCAAAAATAAAACACTGAGGACGCGGTTAACCCCCCAAGAATATAAACAAAGTTTTCCCGTGGGCAACGGTAAAAAATATGTGTTTTAATAGGGCAAATTCCAACTACTCCTTATGGAAAATGGGGAGATAAAAACTGAACAAGTTACTATGACCCCGGGCCCTACAATAGAGCGGAAAAAAAAATGTAAGGGGCCGGGGAGATAATGTCTAGGGTCTCATTTCAAGGGTCACAACAATGCCCCCCGATCGCACGTG
>NW_026506564.1:0-22944 GCF_026875155.1 Cherax quadricarinatus
TGTGTAGCTTTAAAAATAGGTTGGATAAATACAGAGTAGATGTGGGTGGGTTGTGAGTTAGACTGATAGCTTTGTGCTACCAGGTCGGTTGCCGTGTTCCTCCCTTAAGTCAATGTGACCTGACCTGACTAGGTTGGGTGCATTGGCTTAACCCGGTAGGAGACTTGGACCTGCCTCGCATGGGCCGTAGGCCTTCTGCAGGTTCCTTCGTTCTTATGTTCTTATGTAACCAAGATTTCAAAAAAAAAACTCTATGACCACTAACACACACGCACACACACCACACACACACACACACACCCCCAACACACACACACACACACACACACACACACACACACACACACACACACACAAAACACACACATACACACACACACACACACACACACACACACACTGGTAGAAATATTTACTCGATTTCCGAAAAGAAACACTTTCCTCGCTCTGAGAGACTCATTGTGGGCCACCCCTTCTCCCTCCGACGCCACCAAGTAATGCGGTTCACACCCAAGGTAGAAAATCACACGGCCATCTCCTTACTTTACCTAACCTAACATAACCTAACCTAACCTAACCTAACCTAACCTAATCTTGATTGCCATCTGTCTAATCTTGATTTCATCTGTCTAATCTTGATTGGGGTTATCTAGCTAATGATTTTATTGACGATAATCATACTTATGAATATGAAGGGATCTGCTTTTATGATTGTTTTCTTAATAATGTACACAGTGCCCAGAGTATATACATTCCCAGAGAGAAATTAGGTCTAATAATAACGATCCCAAATGGGTTAACAGGAGGCTAAAGCATCTATTAGGGGAGAAAAGGGGAATTTATAGGCGCATCAAAAGGGGGAGAGGTTAACCTTACTGACCAATATGTTCAGCTTAAAAGAGAATTTAAAAAGGCGATTAGAAGGCTAAACGGGGACTATAAAATTTTAGAGTCGCTAATGAATCAAGACTAACCAAAGGGGTTCTTTCAAGTATATAGGCCCGAAGGTGAAGGAAAAAGGTAGGACCTCTGAAATCTGGGAATGGACAGCTGAGGATAATGAACTGGAAATGTGTTCCTTATTTAATGACTATTTTTTGTCAGTTTTTAACAGGAAGATGTAAATGAGATTCCAGTAATTAACAATTTTTTAGTTCCTGATGAATTTAAGTTAACTAATATTACTGTCACGAGGAGACATGGTTATTAAACAGATAGACAAACTGAAACAAAATAGGTCCCCGGGACCCGATGAGTTGTTTTCAAGGGTACTTAAGGAATGCAAGATGGAGCTCAGTCAGCCATTAACGAGTGTGAGGAAATGGTATGGTGATACCGACAAGATGTGGAAAAAGACACTTATGTACAGTTCAGGACATTTATTAAAGGAAACGTTTCGCCACGAGTGGCTTCTTCAGTCCTAATACAGAGAAAACTAAGAAAACACACATATATATAGTGGTGGGAGTCAGGTGAGGTGAAGCGAGGGTAGAGGTGGTAGTAGTAGTAGTAGTAGTAATGGAACTAAGGAGGTGAGGTTAGAGAGGGACCTGCTGGCATCAAGTAACACCAGTTCCCAGGATGGGTAATATCCTCTTGCTTAGTAATTTTGAAATACTGTAACTACCGGATTTCTGCTTTATAGTGTTACTGACAGAAATTAGTGCAGCTTCAATGCATTTTCTCCGTCTTAAGTCGTCTTCTTTAATAACTAGTTTAGCTTCATTGAATTTCATGAGGTGTCCAACATCGTCTCTATGTTGAAACATGCGTTTTTGCGGTCATCATTTCTGCAAGCATTTTTGTGTTCTGCTATCCTAATGTCCAGAGTTCTGGCTGTTTCCCCTACATATACTTTGTTAGGTAAGACACATATGCAACAGTTAGGTATCTTTATTTTGAAACGTTTCGCCTACACAGTAGGCTTCTTCAGTCGAGTACAGAAAAGTTGATAGAAGCAGAAGATACTTGAAGACGATGTAATCAGTCCATCACCCTTAAAGTTTTGAGGTGGTCAGTCCCTCAGTCTGGAGAAGAGCATTGTTCCGTTGTCTGAAACAATATTGTCTGAAACGATATTGTTTCAGACAACGGAACAATGCTCTTCTCCAGACTGAGGGACTGACCACCTCAAAACTTTAAGGGTGATGGACTGATTACATCGTCTTCAAGTATCTTCTGCTTCTATCAACTTTTCTGTACTCGACTGAAGAAGCCTACTGTGTAGGCGAAACGTTTCAAAATAAAGATACCTAACTGTTGCATATGTGTCTTACCTAACAATCTGTCGGTATTTTATACCATTTTAATGTACATATACTTTGTCACACCCCCCACATGGTATAGTGTAGATTCCTGCACTTGTGCCAGAATCATGCTTGTGTTTTTGTATCAGGTTCCTAATAGTAGTTGAAGAGCTGGTAGATATTTTAGCCAGTTTTCTGTCAAACATTTTTGAAACATTAGTGGCAACGTTGCTGACCGGTAAAACGATGTAACTTGGAGGCTTTTCTTCAATTTGATAGGTGTTGGTGTTGCTGAGGATACGTGTTGCACGTTTCCTGCAGTCACGTATGAAGTGTAGGGAAAGTGTAGTGAACTAAAAGAGTTGGTGATGAAATGTACATTCTTCTTCGAGGAACTGCGGACTGGAAATTCTGTAGGCCTCAGAAAGAAGCCAATAACTACCCTCTTTTAGTTCTTGTGTCATGGTGAGAAAAAGAAATGTAAAAGATCATTCTTGTAGGTTAGGTTTCCCGGTTTAGACTTTAAAAGAAAGTTTGCTTTCCCCTGTGCGTAAGAGAACGTCGAGAAAAGGTAACTGGTTGTCCTTCTCCCCCTTAGATTAAATTTAATAGTAGGTTCCAGAGTGTTGATGGTGTTGAGGATCCCCTGTACGTCAAGATTTGGGTACAATGACCAAAATATCATCTACGTACCGCATCCAAGTACTGAACGAGGGATGTATTGAGGATCCTTCTTGATTCCAGGTCCTCCATATATAAATTGGCAAGAACTGCACTAAGGGGGGATCCCATGGCTAGTCCAAAGAGTTGTTTGTACTTCTTGTCCTCGAACCTAAAACAGTTATAACGAACACAAAGTTCGACAAGGCTCACAAAATCTTGGCGGGGTACAGGTAATCTGTATCTCTTAATCACCCTGCGAAGAAGATCAATGGCTTGATCAACTGGGACATTGGTGAATAAGGCAGTCACGTCAAAACTTGCAAGCTTCTTATCACTCATGTCGAGATCCCTGATACGTGACTGCAGGAAACGTGCAACACGTATCCTCAGCAAGACCAACACCTATCAAATTGAAGAAAAGCCTCCAAGTTACATCGTTTTACCGGTCAGCAACGTTGCCACTAATGTTTCAAAAATGTTTGACAGAAAACTGGCTAAATTATCTACCAGCTCTTCAACTACTATTAGGAACCTGATACAAAAACACAAGCATGATTCTGGCACAAGTGCAGGAATCTACACTATACCATGTGGGGGGTGTGACAAATTTATATGTAGGGGAAACAGCCGAACTCGGGACATTAGGATAGCAGAACACAAAAATGCTTGCAGAAATGATGACCGCAAAAAACGCATGTGTTCAACATAGAGACGATGTTGGACCCTCATGAAATCAAAAAGCTAAACTAGTTTTTTAAGAAGACGATTAAGACGGAGAAAATGCATTGAAGCTGCATTTAATTTCTGTCAGTAACACTATAAAGCAGAAATCCGGTAGTTACAGTATTTCAAAATTACTAAGCAAGAGGATTTCCCCCATCCTGGGAACTGGTGTTACTTGATCCCAGCGGTCCCTCTCTAACCTCACCCCTTAGTTCCATTACTACTACTACTACTACTACCACCTCTACCCACGCTTCACCTCACCTGACTCCCACCACTATAATATATGTGTGTTTTCTTAGTTTTCTCTGTATTAGGACTGAAGAAGCCACTCGTGGCGAAACTTTTCCCTTTTAAATTAAATGTCCTGAACTGTACATAAGTGTCTTTTTCCACAATTAACGAGTGTATTCATGCGTCCATCCTTACCAGTGTTGTGCCGAGATGTGGAAGATGGCTAATGGGGTTTCCCTATATTCAAATCAGGGGATAAGTCCACTCCTTCAAATTACCGTCCAATAAGCCTGACATCTATAGTGGGCAAGTTATTAGAATCAATATAGCTGACATTATCAGAAGTCTCCTTGAAGAGCATAACTTGATAAATGAATCTCAGCATGGATTCACGAGAGGTCGTTCCTGCCTGACAAACTTTACTGACGTTCTTCAATAGAACATTTGAGGCAGTTGACAGTGACAAGGAAATGATTTGTTTATTTGGATTTTAGTAAAGCCTTCGACAGAGTACCTCACAAGAGACTCTTAAGAAAAGTGGCAGCTCATGGGTTTTAGGAGGTAAAGTTCTAGCATGGATTGAGGCATGGCTTTCAATAGAAAGCAGAGATTACCATTAATGGAGTGAAATCTGAATGGGGATTAGTCACTATGGCGTTCCACAAGGATCAGTTTTAGGCCCTCTCTTGTTCTTTAAATTTTCATTAATGACCTTGATGAAGGGATTACTAGTGACATGAGTAAGTTTGTGATTTATACAAAAATAGGCCGTATAATTCACTTGAGGAGGATATCAATGAACTCCAGGACGATTTGAACAAATTAATGTCTTGGTTGAGAAATGGCAGATGAAGTTTAATGTCGATAAGTGTAAGGTACTTGCCCTTGGTAATGAAAATAACCCTCGAAACTATAATCTAGGGGAAGTAGAGCTTGGTCATACAGAATGTGAAAAAGACTTGGGAGTCATGGTAAGCAGAAATCTAAAGCCAAGACAGCAGTGTCTCAGTGTGCGCAACAAGGCCAACAGATTACTTGGATTTTCTCAAGAAGTATAAGTAACAGAAGTCCAAAAGTTATTTTACAGCTCTATGCATCACTAGTGAGGCCTCATTTAGATTATGCTGCTCAGTTTTGGTCCCCTTACTACAGGATGGACATAGACTCGTTAGAGAATGACTAAAATGATTTACTGTGTAAGGAACCTCCCGTATGAAGATAGACTTAAAGCCTTAAATCTCCACTCTCTGGAGAGGCGTGAATGAGGGGAGATATCATTTGAAGTGTATTAAGTGGATGACGGGCATAAACAAGGGAGACATTAAAAGTACTGAGGGGGTCGAACCAGGTAAAAAAACCAGGAATAATGGATTTAAGTTGGATAAAATTTAGATTTAGAAAGGACATAGGTAAGTACTGGTTTTCTAACAGAGTTGAGATGCGTGGAACAGTCTTCCCAGTGGGGTTTATAGAGGTTAGGACCTTGGGTAGCTTTAAGAAGGACTGGACAAATATATGAGTGGGAGGGCTGGGTTTGATTGGTGTCAAGGGGTACGGGAGTTATTTCTTGAGTAGCTTTAGGTAGATGTCGTTTTGATAAGGACCTGCCTCGTATGGGCCAGTAGGCCTTCTGCAGTGTTCCTACATTTTTATGTTCTAACTTAACCTAACCTAACCTATCTTAACCTAACCTAACCTAACCTAACCTAACCTAACCGTCAAAATCCCCAGAAACTAAGTTTATCATCACCATCCAACATCCTTTTTATAGAATGAATATTCTTACCGCATTTCCTCATCCACATCATCCCTGAACATCCTTCCTTATTCATTCCGTATATCTCCTAGGGTTGTTTTAACCCCGACGGGGCCCATCACGACGTGGAGCCAGAGCAAACCACACCACTCCAAAACACACCTACTACCTCTGGCTCCTGCGTCGTGATGGGCCCCGTCGGGGGTTTAAAACAACCCTAGGAGATATACGGAATGAATAAGGAAGGGTGTTCAGGGATGATGTGGAAGAGGAAATGCGGTAAGAATATTCATTCTATAAAAAGGATGTTGGATGGTGATGATAAACTTAGTTTCTGGTGATTTTGGACGGTTAGGTTAGGTTAGGTTAGGTTAGGTTAGGTTAGGTTAGGTTAAGATAGGGTTTGGTTAGGTTAAGTTAGGTTAGGTTAGGTTAGGTTAGGTTAGGTTAAGTAAGGAGATGGCCGTGGGGATTTTCTACCCTTGGGTGTGAACCGCTTACTTGGGGCGCGGAGGGAGAAGGGTGGCCCACAATGAGTTTTCAAGGCAGAAAGTGTTTCTTTTCGGAAAAATCGAGGGAAATATTCTAAACCAGTGTGTGTGTGTGTGTGTTGTGTGTGTGTGTGTGTGTGTGTTTGTGTGTGTGTAATTTTGTTTGTGTGTGTATGTTTGTGTGTGTGTGGTGTGGTGTGTGTGTGCGGTGTGTGTTGTGTGTGTGTGTATTGTGTGGCGTGTGTGTGTGTGGGTATGTGTGTGTGTTTTGTGTGTGTGTAGTGTGTGTGTGTGTGTGTGTGTGTGTGTGTGTGGTGTGTGTGTGGTGGTGTGTTAGGTGTCATTGAGTTTTTTGTGAAATCTTGGTTACAGTGTGATATTAGTTAAACGAGGGAAAATTTGTTGGTAATTGATGGGGGTAATGTAGTTCGAATTAGAGTTACCGAAAAAAAAGTGATGTAAGTGGGTTGTGATGAAATTAGTTTAAAAAAAAAGATATTCAAGTGTGTTTTGAAGGTGTTCAAGGGTTGTTTATGTGAGTATTCAAATGATTATGAAAGTGTTTTGGGGATGTTCAAAGTAAAGTGTTTGGTTAGTTTTTTTTTGACTTTTTCTGAAAGTATTGTGTCCCCTTAATAACTTTAATGAACTAAAAGGGTAAAAAAAACGAGAAAATGCCTAGTCTGGAGAATGAGGGATGAGTTGTAATTTAATGGGGATGTTCAAAGTAAAGTGTTTGAGTTAGTTTTTGTGACTTTTTTTCTGATGTATTGTGTCCCCTTAATAACTTTTAAAGAAAAAAAAGGGTAAAAACGAGAAAAAATTTGGGAGTTATGGTGAAAAATTGTGAGGTTTTTGGTTGTGGGTTGTGGGTGTTGTGGGTGTTGTGGGTTGTGGGTGTTGTGCCTTTTCTGATGAAATTAGTTGAAACGAGAAAAAATTGTGGGTGAAGTGGGTTGTGGGTGTTATGGGTGTTGTGGGTTGTGGGTTTTGTTGTCGAACTAGAGATACCGAAAAAAGATGTTATAAGTGGGTTGTTGTTGGGTTTTTTCTGATGAATTAGTTAAAACGAGAAAAAATTGTGGAGTGTGGGTTTATGTGGGTTGATGTGACTTTTGATGAAATTAGATAAAACGAGAAAAAATTGTGGGTTGTGGGTGTTTTGGGGGCGTTGTGGGGTGTGGGGGGAAGTGGGTTGTGGGGTGAAGTGGGTTGTGGGTGTTGTGGGCTGTGGGTGTTGTGGGTGTTGTTGTCGAACTGAGTTGCCGAAAAGATGATATAAGTGGGTTGTTTTTGTGACTTTTTTTTGATGAAATTAGTTAAAACGAGGGAAAAAAAAAAAATTGTGGGTTGTTGGTGATGTGGGTTGTGGGTGATGTGGGTTTTGGGTGTTGTGGGTTGTGGGGTTTGATCTTAGTTTATGGTGATTTTGGTGGTTTTTTTGAGTGTATTCAGCGGTGTTTTAGTAGTATTCAGTGGTGTATTTGGGAGTACTCAAATGGTGTTTTTGAGGTTATTCAAAGGGTTGTGATTATAAGTTTTTGGGTTGTTGTTGTTGTGACTTTCTGATGAAATTAGTTTTAAAACGAGAAAAAAAATTTTGGGTGATGTGGGTTTGTGTGTGTTGTGGGGGGTGGGTGATGTGGGTTGTGGGTGTTGTGGGATGTGGGTGTTGTTGTTGAACTAGAGATCCCGAAAAGACGTTATAAGTGGGTTGTTGATTGACTTTTTCTGATGAAATTAGTTAAAACGGGGAAAAAAAATGTGCGGTGTGGGTGTTGTGACTTTCTGATGAAATTAGCTAAAACGAGAAAAAATTGGGGGTTGTGGGTTGTTGTTGTTGTGACTTTCTGATGTACTGTGCCCCCTTATTAATTTTAATGAACTAAAGGGTTTTAAAAAACGAAAAAAAAAATTGTGGGTTGTGGGTGTTGTGGGGTGTGTGTGTGCGTGTGTGTTAGGTGTCACAGAGTTTTTTTTTTTGTAAAAAAATCTTGGTTAAAGTGATGACATTAGTTAAAACGAGTAAAATTTGTTGGTAATTGATGAGGGTAGTGTAGTCGAATTAGAGTTACCGAAAAAAAGATGATATAAGTGGGTTGTGATGAAATTAGTTTAAAAACGATATTCAAAGGTGTTTTGAAGGTGTTCAAGGGTGTTTATGTGTTTTATTCAAATGTTTATGAGAGTGTTTCGGTGTTGTTTTAAAATGTTTCAAAGGTGTTTTGAAGGTGTTCAAGGTGTTTTGAAGGTGTTCAAGGGTGTTTGAAGGTGTTTAAGGGTGTTTTTGATTTAATTCAGCGGTTTTTTTTTTAGTTTGTATTCAGTGGTGTAATTGGGAGTACTCAAATTGTGTTTTTTGGAAGTGTTTCGGTGTTGATTGAAAATGTTCAAAGGTGTTTTTGAAGGTGTTCAAGAGTGTTTTGAAGGTGTTCAAAGGTGTTTTGAAGGTGGTTTTAAGGGTTTTTTTGATTGAAAATTTAGCGGTGTTTTAGTAGTATTCAGTGGTGTAATTGGGAGTACTCAAATAGTGTTTTGGAAATGTTCAAAGGTGTTCAAAAGGTGTTTTGAGTGTGTTCAAAATGTTGTTTTTTTTGAAGGTGATCAAGGGTGTTTTGAAGGTGTTCAAGGGTGTTTTTGAAGGTGTTCAAAGGTGTTTTGAGGTTATTCAAAGGTGTTTTGAGTGTGTTCAAATGATTATGAGAGTGTTTTGAAGGTGTTCAAAGGTGTTTTGAAGGTGTTGAAGGGTGTTTTGATTGAATTCAGCGGTGTTTTAGTAGTATTCAGTGGTGTAATTGGGAGTACTCAAATTGTGTTTTGGAAATGTTCAAAGGTGTTTTGAGTGTGTTCAAATGTTGTTTTTTGAAGGTGATCAAGGGTGTTCAAGGGTGTTTTGAAGGTGTTCAAAGGTGTTTTGAGGTTATTCAAAGGTGTTTTGAAGGTGTTCAAGGGTGTTTATGTGAGTATTCAAAGGTGGTTTTTTGAAGGTGTACAAATGATTATGAGAGTACTTATGAAGGTGTTCAAATGATGTGCAAGAGTACTTATGAAGGTGTTCTGGGAGTATTCAGAGGTGTTTTGGGGGTGTTCGAATGATGTTTTGGAGTATTTCAGTGTTGTTTGGAAATGTATAAAGGTATTTTTGTGAGTATTCAAATGATTTAAGAGAGTGTTTTGAAGGTGTTCAAGTGAGGTGTGTGTGCGTATTAACTTCGTAATATGTAAAATTGTGACTAGTGAATTTATCGAAAAGTGGTTATAAGTGTTGTGGTGACTTTCTGATGTACTGTGTCCCCTTATTAACTTTAATGAACTAAAAGGGTTAAAACGAGAAAAAATTGGGGGTTATGAGTGAAAATTGTGAGGTGTTGGTTGGAGTGTGAGGGTTCGGGAGGGTGGGGAGGAGGTTACTTCGTGGGGGAGTGACCTGAGATGAAATAGTTAAAACGAGAAAAATGTCTAGACTTGTGTTGTAAAGAAATTGTTGGATTGTTGTGGGTATTAACGAAACAAAAATGTGAAATTATTTGGATTAACCTGGGTTAAGAGTGAAAATGTTTTCCCTATGATGTAGGTACTATATCCCCCTTATTAACTTTAATGAACTAAAAGGGTCGTCATGATTCAACCTGTGCGTGTGACGTCACTACTAT
The DNA here is from genome assembly GCF_026875155.1 of Cherax quadricarinatus. Taxonomy (NCBI): domain Eukaryota; kingdom Metazoa; phylum Arthropoda; class Malacostraca; order Decapoda; family Parastacidae; genus Cherax; species Cherax quadricarinatus. The sequence continues at coordinate 9,767 of NW_026506564.1, forward strand.
GTCCCCTTATTAACTTGAATGAACTAAAAGGGTCGACAAGATTCAGCCTGTGTGCGCGGTCATCACGTGACGTCACTGACCGTCGAGTAAACACCCTTCATTTGACTTGTTTAGACCTGTAGTAAGGATGCTTACCCCCAGAGGGGGGGATTCCAAAAAACTTGATCCGAGGAATTGGAGAATTTCGAAACCCCCATAGGGGGGGGGAATCCAAAAAACTTGATCCGAGGAGATGGAGAATTTCGAAACCCCCATAGGGGGGAATCCAAAAAACTTGTATTATCGAGAAATTTTGGGGATTGGGGGTGAAAGTGGGAGGGGGATCCGAGGAAGTGGAGACTTTGATTTCGAAAAATTTTGGGATGGGGGTGAAAGTGAGAGGGGGAACCTCAAAAATTTGATCCAAGGAGATGGAGAGCACAAGAAAATGAAATTCAAAAAAATTCGAAACCCCATAGGGGAGAATCCAAAAACCTTGATCCAAGGAGATCATAAGAAAAAAAAATTGGGGCGCGGGGGCGATCCGGACGACGCTGCAGAAGGCGCGGGCGGGGGTCGCGAAGGGCGCGGGAGGGCGCGCGGGCGGGCGCGCGGCGCGACGGTGGGGTCGCGAAAAGGGGGTCGCGAAGGGAGGGGGGTCGTGGGGGGGGTATTGGTTGGGGGGTCAAGGGTGAGGTAGTCTCGAGGGCGAGGTCATGGTCAAACCGGAAGTAACCCTAGGTTTTAAAAAGGGGTGACCCTCCAGCTGCTGGGGCCCTTTGACCCGGATTCCCCCGCTCGAGGAAGGTCCTAAAACCCGGGTACACCGCCCCGAGGAAGGGCCCCCTTAAAACCGGGGTACACCGCCCCCCAGGAAGGCCCCCCCAAAAAAGGATTCACCGCCCAGAAGAAAAAATTTCTACTTTAAAATATTTATATATTTAAGACTTTTGATAGAATTTCCGCACCAGGAAAAATGCTGGGGAGGCCCCAGTGAAAGTATGTTGTATATATATATATATTTTATATTATTTTTTATATATATATATATATATATATTTTATTTTATATATATATACACACACATTCACTGAGCCATGGCCAAACACTTTTTCCTTTGGGGCGGTTTTTTCTATAAAAAAATCTTTGTAAAATTCCCCAAAAAAAAACCCAAAAATAAATTCTTTATCGTGATCAAGGCCTCGAAAAGGGTTTAATAGGGTTTGTAAAATTTGCTAGGGAAAGGGAAAAATCCCTGCTGAGTATCTTAATCAGCCCTCAGTATCCCTTAATCAGCCCTCAGTATCATTAAAACAGCTTTGTATATTAATAGCATCAGTATCATTAATCAGCATCAGTATCATTAATCAGCATCAGTTTCATTTAAAATTTTTATTCCGAAAAAGTTGCGTCTTCGCAGTAGACGCAGTAGTTTTGATTTTGCTTTAAAAGTTTTGTTTTTTAAAATTTTGAGTTATTTTTGCCCTTGGGTTAAATTTTTTTTCCCCACTTGGGAAAATGTGTGCCTGGGCAGCCATCTCCGCCTAGGCCTACAAAATTTATTGAACGAAAATCGGGTTAGGCTAGTTTGCTAATATGCTTTGGTACATAACAGATATTTTATAAACCCATTTTTAAAGTGGGATTTTATTTATGGGATTTCTTGGTTTTCTTTATTTTCTTGGTTGGGGGCAACTATTTCTCATGGTGACCCCCCCCCCTCCCCCTCCCCCCTCTCTTAGCCTATCATTTTCCAAAAGTGTATAAAAAAATTTAAAAAACAGTTTTTACAAAAAACAATATTTATTTGGGAAAAAATAACACAGAGTCCCTCCTAAATTTTGAAAGTGGGTTTATATCGAAAGGATCAGCGGTTCATCTTCCCCTTTGTGCAGTCCTAATTTGGACTTTGAATCGACAAAAAAAATATCTTAAACTCAAAATGAAAATTGAACAAATTCCTTTTTTATTTCAAAAAATCGGGCTCTCAAGAAAACCGCGCTCTCATCTCAGGAAACCCCGCGCTTCATCTCGGAAAACCCGCGCTTTTCATCTCAGGAAGGATTTCCCCCTAGCTCGGGGAAAGAGTTCCCGTAGCTCGGGGGAAAGGGGGTTCCCGTTTGTCGGGAAGGAGTTCCCGTTTAAACCCCTGAAAGGGGTGCCCGTTTGCCGGAAGGAGTGCCCGTAGCTCGTGAAGGAGTGTCCGTGCTCGTGGGAAGGGTGCCCCTTTGCTCGGTTTTAAGGGGCCCCCTTTGCTCGTGAAGGAGTGCCCCAAATAGCCGTGAAAGGGGTGCCCGTAGTCGTGAAAGGAAGGGTTTCCCCTAGCTCGTGAAGGGGTGCCCCTAGCTCGTGAAGGAGTGGGCCCCTTTGCTCGGAAAGGGTGCCCCTGTCGTTGAAGGAGTGCCCGTAGTCGTGAAGGAGTTCCCCGGTAGCTCGTGAAAAGGGGTGCCCCCTTTGCTCGTGAAAAGGGGTGCCTTTTTAGCTCGTGAAGGAAATGCCCCTGCTTTGTGAAGGGGTTCCCCTAGCTCGTGAAGGAGGGCCCGTAGCTTTGTGAAGGAGTGCCCGTAGCTCGTGAAGGAGTGCCCCTAGCTCGTGGGAAAGGGGTGCCGTTTGTCGTGAAGGAGTGCCCGTTGCTCGGACCCGAGTTTCGGTCACTCATCTAGGGGAAAAAAATTTTTCCTGATGAGTCGGCCCGGGCTTCATGAAAAAGACTCTTTATCAGGGGTTTTGGTTTTAGTTGTTCCTTCAGCTTGGTTTTTTTGTTTAGACATACAAAGTTTTACAATTTTTGGCTCAGAAAAAGTGTAGAGTGGTGGGTTAGGGGCAACAGAGTGAAATGGCTTTTGGGGCCCAAAAGGGGAAGTGGCTTAGGGGCAACAGAGTGAAAAGGGCCCTTTGGGGGGAACAGAGTGAAAATGGCTTAGGGGCAAAATAGTGGGAAGGGTTTCTTAGGGGCAACATGTGAAGTTGTTAGGGGGAAAAAGAGTGAAGTTGTTTAGGGGCAAAAGAGGGAGGGTTGGGTTAGGGGCCCAAAAGAGTGAAATTGCTTAGGGGCAAAGGGGAAGTGGCTTAGGGGCAACAGGGGTGAAGTGGGTTAGGGGCAACATGGTGAAGTGGCTTAGGGGCAAAAAGAGTGAAGTGGCCCTTTGGGGCAACGAGTGGAAAATGGTTAGGTGCAACAGAGTTTAAGTGGGCTTAGGGACAATTTGAGGGGAAGTGGCTTTGGGGGGCAAAATTTGTGAAATGGTTAGGGGAACATAGTGAAGTGGCTTAGGGGCAATTTGAGTGAGGGCTTAGGGGGCAATAGAGTGAAGTGGCTTAGGGACAATAAATGGGGGGGTGGCTTAGGGACCAAAAAGAGTGAAGTGGTTAGGGGACAATTTGAGTGAAGTGGCTTAGGGGCAATAAAATGGGAAATGGCTTAGGGGCCCAAAAGAGGTGTGGCCTTAGGGGCAACGGTGAAGTTGCTTAAAGGGGAAAAAAGAGTGAAAATTTCTTATGGACAAAAGGGGGTGAAGTTGCTTAGGGGCAACAGAGTTTAAGTGGCTTGGGGCAACAGAGTGGGAAATTGTTAGGGGCAAAGTGGAAGTTGCTTAGGGGCAAGAAAAGTGAAGTTGCCCTTTGGGGACAACAGAGTGAAGTGGCTTAGGGGCAAACCCGAGTGAAGTGGTTAGGGAAAAGGGGAAAAAGAGTGGGAAGGGGGCTTAGGGGCAACAGAGTGAAGTGGCTTAGGGAAACAGAGTGAAGTTGTTAAAGGGGGAACAGAGTGAAAATTGCTTAGGGGAAAAAAAAAAAAGGGGGAGTGAAGTTGCTTAGGGACAACGAGTGAAGTGGCTTAGGGGCAACAGAGTGAATTTTTTCTTTGGGGCAAAAAGAGTGAAGTGGGTTTGGGGCAACAAAAAAGGAAGAATGGCTTTGGGGCAAAAGAGTGAAAGGGCCCTTTGGGGCAACAGAGTGAAGTGGCTTTGGGGAAAAAGAGTTTAAGTGGCTTTGGGGGGAACAGAGTTTAAGTGGGGTTTGGGACAACAGAGTGGGGTGGCTTGGGACAAAAAGAGTGAAGGGGGCCCTTTGGGGCAACAAAAGTGAAGTGGTTTTGGGGCAACAGAAGTGAAGTTGGGACTGGTTTAAATATGGGGAAAAGTTTCCCTTTAGTTGGGGTGGATCTGGAGGTGTTTGGGATCCTGGAGCTGTGGGGGGCCTGGAGCTTTTGGGGATCCTGGAGGTGTAGGGGTCCTGGAGGTTTAGGGATTTCCCGGAGCTGTGGGGATTTTCCCGGAGGTGTTTTTGGGTCCTGGAGGTGTAGGGGTCCCGGAGCTTTTGGGAAACCTGGGGTGTAGGGTCCTGGAGGGTAGGGATCCTGGGGTGTGGGGATCCCGGAGGGGTAGGGATCCTGGGGTGTAGGGATCCCGGGCTTTGGGGGGGTCCTGGAGGTGTGGGGGGGCTAATGGATTTAAAACCTGTCGAAAGGGGGGGGAAAAAACGAAAAAAATTTGGGAAGGGGGCGGCCAGCGGGGGGGTAACACTAAAAATTTATTTTTTTTTTACTATATTTAAAAAAAAAAAAATTTTGTATCTAATGTGGATTTTTTTTACGATTTATTTCACTTTCCCCGGGCTTTGTCCCGGCTCGACAAAAATGTCTTATATTTAAAAAATTTTTTGAAAACCATAATTTTACGTCTTATAAAAAAGGGAAATGGGGGTATGGTAACTGGAACTCTGAATCCAAATTTAGTATTTCTTTAATTTTGAAGTATTTGGGGCCCGTTCAGTAGTTCCTTGGGAATACTGGAACTTTCACATAAAATTTAAAAAAAAGAACCAAGAATTAAAACGGAATTTTAAAACCCCTTTTCTCGAGAGGACATAAACAAATAGGTTGGGTTTGACAGGAAAAAATTTGGGTTTGGGTCTGAGTGGGCTTGCACAAAAGTTAATAGATTTGTTAAAAATTTGACAATTGTGAAAATTTTGGGGATCTTTATTAAGGGAAAAGATCAAGGGTTTAGGGAATGATTACCCCATTCTCCTTCCCATTCCTCAAGCTTCCTGTGTATGGGCTGATGAAGGGCCCCTGTGTGGCGAAACGGTTTTCCTTTTTTAAAGATACCCCAAAAGGGTGCAATGTGTCTAATTTATCAAAGTGCGGTTCTGTGAACCATTCAACTTAGTTAATAGATTTATCAAGACTTATTTTTTGGGTAGCATTGAAAAAGGGGGGGGCCCAAATTTTTTATGCAGAGTTCCTCCTTTTTTTATTCTAAACCTAACAAAGAAAAGTAAAAGATAAATAATAAAGAAGGTAACCTTGGGAACCCCGATGAGGGGAAATTGTTTTTATTTCGTCGGGTAGAAGTGCGCCGAGGCGATGAAAGTGGCGACCCCCAGTAATGTATGGAAATGTTGGGGGCAGGCATTTTTTATGGTGGGGAGCCCCAGGTTGAGGGGGTGGGGGAGCACAGGTTGAGGTGGTGGTGAGCCCAAAGGGTTTAGGGGGTGGTGAGCAAAGGTTTGGGGTGGTGGTGAGACAGGTTGGGGGTGGTTGGGGGAGCACAGGTTTTTGGGGGTGGTGAGCAAGGTTGAGGGTTTGGGGGGTGAGCAAAGGGGTTTGGGGGGGTGGTGAGAAAGGTTGGGTGGTGGTGAGCACAGGGTTTAGGGGTGGTTTGAGCACAGGTTGAGGGGGGGTTTGGGGAGCACAGGTTGGGGTGGGTTGAGCACAGGTTGAGGTGGGGGGGTGGGGCACCCGGTTGAGGTGGTGGTGAGCAAAGGTCACAGGTAGAGGTGCAATGATATTTGCAGGCCAGAGCGTCTTTTATATGCCCCAAGTAGTAGTAGTAGTAGTAGTAGTAGTAGTGGTGGTGGTGGTGGTGGTGGTAGTAGTAGTAGTAGTAGAGGTGGATGTAATAGTAATAGTAGTAGTGGTAGTAGTAAGTTTATGATGAATGGTTTTGAAAACCGACAAGTTGAAGAACTGAGATAATTATGCATCATATGGGAATCTTTATTGAAGAAACGTTTCGCCACACAGTGGCTTCATCAGTCCAATACGAAGTAGAAGTGGGTAAGGAGAGGAGGAGTTTGAGGTAATCAGTCCCTCAGCCTGGAATCGATGTGTTCAGTTCATCAGTCTTGTAGGAAGTGAGGGGTAGGAGAGGTTGCTGCTTACCATAACCCATAAGTCCTTTTCGCATTCTGTATGGCAAAGTTCTATATTATTTAGCTGATAAGTGCTACACGTGTTATGAACATTCCTGAACTTCAGAACTTTGTGAATATTAAAATGGTATAAAATACCGACAGGTTGTTAAGTAAGACATGCAACAGTTAAGTATCTTTATTTCGAAACGTTTCGCCTACAGTAGACTTCTTCAGTCGAGTACAGAAAAGTTGATAGAAGCAGAGGAGATGTGAAGACGATGTAATCAGTCCATTACCCTTGATGATGTAGTTTTGAGGTGGTCAGTCCCTCAGCCTGGAGAAGAGTATTGTTCCATAATCTGAAACAATGTGAGGCTGAAGTGACAGCATGGAGCCTTGAATACTGTCTGGGGGTGAGATGTTGGCCGCTAGTTGAAGAAACAATGAAGAAATTGTATGGTGATACTGACATGTGGAAAAGGACACTTATGTACAGTTCAGGACATTTGTTATATATATATATATATATATTATATAAAATATATATAATATATATATATAATATATATATATATATATATATATATATATATAATATATATATATATGTCGTGCCGAATATGTAAAACTGGTCAATTAGCAAGAACTCATTTAAAATTAAGTCCTTTCTGAAATTTTCTTTTGTGCGTTTAAAGATATATTTTTTTCATTAATGTTAATGTAAACATTTTTAATTTTGCACCAAAAGAATCTTAGAAAACTTACCTAACCTTATTACAACAAGAGCAATTTATTTTAGCCTAACCCAACTAAATATATTTTACATTTGTTACAATAATTTAATACTGAACAAACACAGTGAAATATATTTTTTTCGTTAGGTTCAGAATGATTTTGGCGAAATTATTGCATACACAAATTTTGACTTGTCCTATATGGCAAGATGAGCGTTGCTATTTAAGCCAAGATCGCAAGTTCTGCCTATTCGGCACGACATATATATATATATATTATATATATATATTATATATATATATATATATAAATATATATAATATATAATATATATAATATATATTATATATTATATAATAATATATATATATAATATATATATATATATATATATATATATGAACACACATGTGCAACATCTGGTATCTTTATTGTAGACGTTTCGCCATCCAGTGGCTTTATCAATACAAATCTAGGACATAACTTGATGATAAATTAGACACATGTGCAACTCTTGGGTATCTTTATTGAGGAAACGTTTCGCCACACAGTGGCGAAACGTTTCCTCAATAAAGATACCCAAAGATTGCACATGTGTCTAATTTATCAACATGTCGGTTCTCTGAACCATTCATCTACAAACCTGTCAGACACTGCAACTTCTTGGGATCTTAATACTTAGGAATTCTTCGCTTGCCTAATTCTTGGGCACAACCTACTTCCACATTGAACAAATGTGACACCACCTATGACTGCTACACCTCTCCTGCCATACGGTTTATAAGCTGCTTCTCCGCTCATCTGCCGTATTCTACTCAAGATTGATGGACTGAACACATCGACTCAAGGTTGAGGGACTGATTACCTCATTCTCCTCCTGTTCTTCAAGTTTCTCCTATGTATGGACTGATGAAGCCACTGTGTGGCGAAACGTTTCCTCAATAAAGATACCCAAGAGTTGCACATGTGTCTAATTTATCAACATGTCGGTTCTCTGAACCATTCATCTACAAAGGACATAACTTGAAGACAGTAGGACTATATGTGATGAATGGTTTGAAAAACCGACATGTTGAGGATTGAGACACTTATGCAGCATATGGGAATCTTTATTCAGGAAACGTTTCGCCACACAGTGGCTTCATCAGTCCAATACAAAGAGGAAGGCGTAAGGAGAGGAGGAGAATGAGGTAATCAGTCCCTCAACCTAGGAGTAGGTGCGAAGAGCACCGCAGTCGTGGACTATGGTGTCTTAATTTCATCTTGTCGGTATTATTACCATTCTTGCACAACATTTATATAAATATTATTATATATAATATTTAAATTTATATATAAAATATTTTTTAATATATATAAAAATATATTATTATAAAATTTATGTATTTTGGTTTAGAAAGACACGTAAGCAAACACTATACATTTTTTATTGAAAATTTTGGGTCCGGGCCCTTGATCACTCTAAACAAGGTAAAAAGGGTTTTAAATATATATAGGGGGAGTGAGGTGGAGCACGTCCTGGGGAAAATGTCATAAAAAACATAAAAAAGGAGGAAACTGAAAAGGGCCTATGGCCCTGCGAGGCAGGTCCTTATCAAAAAACCTCGCTATTGAACATTTAAAAAAGGGTTTAAAAAAAACCCACGGTTTTTAGGGAAGACAATATCAAATTAGGTATCTTTTTTCGAAACGTTCGCTACCAGAAGGCTTCTTTTGTCATAAAAAAGTTATAGAAACAGAAATACTTGAAACGATGTAAATCCTCACCCTTTAAAATTTTGAGGGGGTCAGTCCTCGTCGGAGAAGAATATTGTTTTATATTTTTTCGACAAGGGGAAAAATGCCTTCTCCAGATGAGGGGCGACCCCCCCAAAACTTTAAGGGGGAGGATATTACATCGCTTCAAGTTCTTCTCTTCATCAACTTTTTGTACCGAAAGAAGCTTCCCCGTGGTAAAGTTTTGAAATAAAGAAACCCAAAATGTTTTCATATGTGCTTACCTAACAATCTGTCGGGATTTTAACCCTTTAAAGTTCCTTTGTCAACACTGTACACAAGGGGATTTGACAGACCATCAACTTCAAACCCCCTTTCTATGAGAACGGCTGGGTTTGAGAGGGACCGTCCCAAGCAACCCCACGTCTCACCCCCTGCATATATAAAGGGCCCCATTTTGCACTTAACTTCTATTGTTTTCAGACAATGGAAAAAATGCTCTTCTCCAGACGAGGGCTGAAACCCCCCTCAAAACTTTAAGGTGATGGGGCTATTCAATCGTCTTTAAGTATCTTTTGCTTTATAACTTTTCTGTACTCGACGAAGAAGCCCCTTGTAGGTGAAACGTTCAAAATAAAGATACCTAACTGTTGCATATGTGTCTTTCCTAACAACCTCTCCCTTGATGAGAACCTGCCTCGCATGGGCCATAGGCCTTCTGCAGTGTTCCTCCATTTTATGTTCTATGACATTCCTCAGTCACGTGCGTCACACCTCACTCTCCGCCTATATATATAATGCCTTTCTACCTTCTGTATGTTTCTTTAATTCTGAAGTATTTCGACTGTTCAGTAGTCATGTACATACTGGAACTGCACATAATTAATACAAAGAACCAAGAATATCCAGACGGAATTAAACCAAATAGGTTGGATTTTGACAGGAAAACTGGTTGTATCGAGTGGGACTTGCACAAGAGTTAATAGATTTGTTAAATTAGACACATGTGCAACTCTTGGGGTATCTTTATTAAGAAACACTCAAGGTTTGAGGGACTGATTACCTCATTCTCCTCCTATTCTTCAAGCTTCTCCAGTGTATGGACTGATGAAGCCACTGTGTGGCGAAACGTTTCCTTAATAAAGTTACCCAAGAGCTGCACTTGTCTAATTTATCAATGTCGATTCTGTGAACCATTCATCTATAGTTAATAGATTTATCAAGACTTATTGCTAGGATAGCATTGAAAATGGGTTGGCAAATATTCTGTAGCCAAACACACACCCTTCCTAACACCTGACATCCAAACCATCCCTTCACTCAGCCTGAAGCTATCAGTCACGAGCACTGTCTGCAGTCTGCTCTCTCCCTCAATGTCCTCAACATGCCCTCTCTACACTGCCTCGCAGTGCCACGCAGCTGGGTTTAGCCCTGGTCTTTATTCTACAACTCAAGACTACAAACTCACGACTGTTCATCGTTTGTCCACACTTCCCACTCACCCACCGGAGTCCCAACAGAAGAGCCTGCTATGTGTGGTTTCAATGTCAGTCCCACGATCGACTTAGCTGCTGGGTTAAGCCCTGGCTCTATTTCTACTACTAAGAACACTCCTCTCCAGCACTATTCTTCGTCTGTCCCGCCTTCCCCGCTCATCCCATTTGGGATCTTACCTGAACTTTCGTTCGTTCGTTCCTCTGTATGTTAGAAGTGATCAAGGTCCAGGACCGAAACGTTTTCTAATAAATATGTCATAGTGTTTGCTTACGTGTCTTTCTAAACCAGCTTGTCGGTATTTATTACCAAGGTTTATACCATATATGTATATATATATATATATATATTTTATATATATATATATATATATATATATATATATATATATATATATATATATATACAATATATATTATATATATATATATATATATATATATATATATATATATATATATATTATATACAAAACAAAAACCACTTTGTTGGCAAAATTTCTAACTTTAATGTTAAAAACAACATAGACTTGGTTGATAAATTAAGCTCCTTGACTGACTTAAATGATTTTAACATGGTTAGTTTTGATGTTACTTCCTTGTTTACGAAAGTTCCTGTTGATGATTTATTAAGTTTCTTATTTGAAGAACTCGTTAACTATGATTTACCATTGCCAGTTCCTACTATCATTAAACTTATTAAACTTTGCATTGTTGACGCAAAATTTGTATTTAATAAGTTTTACACTCAGAAGTTTGGTATGGCAATGGGAAATCCTCTTTCACCTGTTCTTAGTAACCTATACATGGAATTTTTTGAAACAAGGTTGCTTAACACAATCATTCCTAATAGAGCTAAATGGTTCAGATATGTTGATTATATTTTGTGTCTTATGCCCAAAAATGTAGATATACACCATTTCCTTAGAAAATTAAATAGCTTAGCCCATTCTATAAACTTTACTGTTGAGTTTTAAGAAAATAACTCATTGCCTTTTCTAGATGTTTTAATTATTAAGGGTAATAATGAATTCAAATTTAAAATTTACAGAAAACCTACAAATAACTGTTCCTGTGTCCACTATTATTCCTCGCATCAAGATAGAGTCAAACTGTCTGTTTTCTCATCAATGTTTTTGAGAGCTTTACGAATTTGTAGTCCTGAGTTCATAGATGAGGAAATATCCAAAATTTATTAAATAGGTAATGATTTAAAATACCCAAGAAATGTAATTGATAAATCTTTTAAAGTTGCTAGAAATACTTTTTACAATCCAAAAAGGGACAACCAGCCTTATTCAACTAAAAAATATGTTGGTTCTCCCTTACCATGAAAACTTGGTTGATATGCCTTCTCTTCTTAAGACTTTTAATATTAAAGTTGTATTCAAAAATCTTGATACAGTAAAAAAAACTTTTGATAAAGAATTCCCCCCAAAATGCTGATGGATGTGTCTATAAAATTCCTTGTAAAATTCGCGATAAAGTTTATTACGGTCAAACTGGTAAAAATCTCGAACTAAGATTAAAACAACATAAATATAGCATTAGAACTGGACAAGATTCCAATGCTCTATTTATTCATGTAAGAGATTTTAACCATCCAATTGATTTTCAAAAAGTTGAGAAAGTAGTATCAAGCAAGTCCATGGTCGACAGGAATATAATTGAATCTTGTTTCATAAAAAGCAGTTTTGACAATAATATGAATATTTCCTTTGGTTTATATAAATTAGATCCATTTATAATTAATAGAATTTGGGAAGAATTTAATAATACACTGGACAAATAATAATTTTTAAATTTTCTTGGGTAGAATAGTTTGTGGGTGAGTTGTGCAAAGGACCTATCCAAGTTGGGTCGGCGCGCGTCAGGTGTTTAACCGTTGTGGGATCTGATAGTGAGGTGCTGGCCAGACCCCTTATATAGCTTCCTTGGATGCTTTACTTTCATAGTTCCTTGATAATGTGAGTAGTCACGAATGCGTTTGGAATTTCTCTATTCTTTCAGAGTGGTTGTTTTGCATATTTTGAAATCACCTGTTTACTGTGATCTTATTGCATTAATGGATACCACACGACTCTTCAGAATGTTCTCGATAAGCTTTCCTAATCATATATCTTTTGTTTCACAGTTTTCTTCTGCACTGATCAAGTCCCACAAGTTCAAAATTCGACTTAATTTTTTAAAAATTTTTTTAAATGAACAAGTTCTGCCCAAGTCTCTTTTACCCAATAGACTGAACATCAAAATGGTATACAATACCGACAGGTTGGTAGGTAAGACACATAGGCAACAGTTAGGTAACTTTATTCCGAAACGTATCGCCTTCACAGTAGGCTTCTTCAGTCGAATACAGAAAGTAGGCAGGAATAGTAGAGATGTGAAGACGATGTAATCAGTCCATCACCCTTGAAGTCGTAGAATTTGAGGTTGTCAGTCCCTCGGCCTGGAGAAGTTCAGTTCCATGGTCCTGACTATGGAACTGAACTTCTCCAGGCCGAGGGACTGACAACCTCAAATTCTACGACTTCAAGGGTGTGGCATGCAAAGAGTACGTAACCTTTATTCGGCGCATGGACACACCCTCATTTACAGGCTATCTCCCCCAACCAGCGAACCAGGTTGCTAAGAGTTGATGATGGGGCCCCATCGTTCAACTAGTGACCAGGTTCTAGCCAATAAGAAGGTGGGATTGACAATCGCAGAGGTTATGTGGATACCGCTCTCCTGTCTGCCCTTGTCATTCCCACTCTAGAGCTGGTTGAAGCACGGTCTGCTATCTTGTGGCTTCTATTTCTGCCTTGCTTACCGTGGAGTGCACTATATTTATCACTGTACATAGTGTACATATTGCTGTTCTAAATTGGTGAAGGATAATATAAGTCTAAACTTTTTCTACTGTGTTTATTTGCTCCCATTACACCGGGATAACAGGCAATTTGAAATCCTAGGTTGTAATATGGGGGCCTGTCCGGGAGCTGGACTTAGAGAAACGGTTGAGCTTAGGGTGAAGCTTGTAGCAGGAACATTGTGTAGCTTGCTGTTTCGCTTCGCTTTACAAATTTTGCATGTCAGTTGCTTATGATCAGCCTTGCTATTTGTATCGTTCAAAGC
>NW_026506565.1:0-35517 GCF_026875155.1 Cherax quadricarinatus
GAAAGAATTAAGAGTAGACGGAGAATATGGAAAGCAGATGAACAAGGAGCTTTAGGAAGGTAGGGGTTGTGGACCAGGTGGTTTCCAGTGAAAATATAAGTGAACATATTTAGTAAGGCTAAAGAGGTCTTTGTGGCAATTAATGGATATGGAAAGGCGTATGACAGGGAGGATAGGGGGCAATGTGGCAGATGTTGCAAGTGTAATGGTGTAGGATAGGTACTGAAAGCAGGTGAAGAGTTTTTACGAGATAATGAGGCTCAAGTTAGAGTATGTAAGGAAAAGAGGGAAATTTTTTCCCAGGTTAAAAGTAGGCCTTAGACAAGAATGTGTGATGTCACCGTGGGTTGTTTAATATCTTTATAGATGGGATGTAAGAAAGTAAAATGCGAGGGTCTTGGCAAGAGGCGTGTAGTAAAAAGATAAAGAATCATACACAAAGTGGAGGTTGTCCCCACAGCTGCTCTTTGCTGATGACACAGTGCTCTTGGGAGATTCTGAAGAGAATTGCAGAGATTGGTGATGAATTTGTAGGTGTGCAAAAGAAGAAAATTAAAGGTGAATACAGAAAGTAAAGGTTATGAGGATAACAAAAAATTAGGTGATGAAAGATTGAATATCAGATTGAAGGGAGAAGATTAGTGAGGAGGGAAAGTATTCAAATTTGGGAGTGGACGTGTCAGCGGATGGGTCAATGAAAATGAAGTGAAAACATAGAATTGATGTAGGATAAAAGAGTGTGGTCACTAAGGAGGCTGTGAGACAAGAAAAACTTTGTCCGTAGTAGGCAAAGAGGGAATGTATGAGAGTATAGTTATTACAACGCACTTATATGGGTGTGAACGTGGTGATGAATGTGCAGCGAGGAGAAGCTGGAGGCATGGAGAGTCCATTCTGAGGCAATGTGTGGTGTGAATATAATGCAGAGATTCGTAGTTTGGAAGTTTAGGAGGAAGGAGGTGGCCCGGGATTACCAAAACTTTGTCCAGAGGGCTGAGGAAGGGTTGTGAGGTGGTTCGGACTTGTCAGAGAAAGGCGCGAAACAGAATACTTCAAGAGTGTATCAGTCTGTATGGAAGGAAGGCGGTAGGGTCGGCCCTAGGAAGGGTTGGAGGAGGGGGTAAAGAGGTTTTGTGTGCGAGGGGCATGGACTTCCAGCATCATGCGTGACGTGGTTGATAGGAGTGAATGGAGACAAATGTTTTAATACTTGACGTGCTGTTGGAGTGTGAGCAAAAGTAACATTATAAGGGATTCAGGGAAAAAAAGAAAAAAGGGTGAAAAAAAAAAAGAGAAGAAAAAAAAAAAAAAAAAAAAAACCGCAGGCCGACTTAGTTCAGTAGATGGAAGTACAGTGCCTGCACTCTGAAGGAGGGGTGGTAATGTCAGTTTAAAAACTGTAGTGTAAAGCACCCTCTGCAAGACAGTGGATGATGAATGATGGTGAAAGTTTTTCTTTTTTCGGCCACCCTGCCTTGGTGGGAATTCGGCCGTTGTGAATAATAAAAAAAAAAAAAAATAGAGTAATTATTTTACTCAAATTAACAATATTTCAATAATAAATACTGAAATTATATTATGGGAACATAACATTGTGATTTGTTAAAATAGTATTACAGTATAGAAAGCTGCATTGGGTGTAAGGAAGAAATTGTTATGGTTAGGTATATATACTACAATGTAGTATTAATAATGTATAAACTTAGGGCGTCCTTAGATTTGAAAGTTTTAAGATTTAGGTATATGGAGATTTTTGCAAAAGTAAAATATTGAGTAATGCAGTAATTTAGTTTAGGGTGAGTAGTGGCTTTTGAGAAGAGCCTTAAATGCTGTTCATACCTGGTTACTTTACTGTGTACTGTAATGAATTCCAAATCTTGGGACCCTTTAAGTGCACTAGAGTTTATACACATTGAGATATGGACACGTGGTACATCAAAAGGAGATCTTGTGTCATGTGTTGTTGCGTGTGTCCTGTTACAGTTGATGAGAAGTTTGAAGGCTGGTTTGAGTGTAGTTTTCTATCTATGTATGTAGTAGGCACATGAATAATGTGGATGTTCTTAACGATAAGCATTTTTAGACTTTTGAATATTGGTGGAGATGCTGTCGGAAGTTGGGGATTTTGTATCAAACTGCAGAAGATTTTCTTAGAAATTTGTTGTATGTGTGTGATGGGAAATTGAGGCTACTGACAAGTTGGATTCACTAGGATTTTTCCGTCTGAGTCTCTATGGTTGATCCGATTTAGCGTTATGTATCAGTGGAACATTGCAGCTCTGTTTTCCCAAACTAATAAAATAGCTTATGTATATTGGAGATTATACTTATTTGTCATCATCCAGGTAGCTATTTTCTGCAAAGCGGCATTAACAGTGTTAGCCAGAATGACTGGGTTTGGGTGAGAGAAACCCATGTTTGTTCATCTGCAAATACGCATTAGTTTGAGTTACTGTGATGCATTTGTACGTCAGTGATTGTAAATGAGAAAGAGGAGTGGGTCAAGGACACTTCCTTTTGGGACACCGACTGTGGTTGGTTGTGTGGAAGAGTTTGCTCCATTTGTGTACACATATTGGCTTCTGTTACTTAGGTAGTTGAGAGAGTGCCCTCTTATACCATAGTTTGTTAATTTAATGTGCAGCAAATCATGGTGAACTGTATCAAAATCTTTACGTAAATCAATGAAGATTCCCAGTGGGACTTCTTTCTTCTCGAGAGCGGTGTATATTAGTTCAAGCATGTGTATATTAGCATCATATTGCGTTTTATAAGTACGAACCAAAATGACAGGGGTTTAATATGTGGTGTGAGACAAGGTAGGAATAGATCTGTCTATGAATTAATTTTTCAAATATTTTAGAGAGCAGATGTAGTTTAGATATTTGTCTATAGTTAATTAAGTCGTTTGATCACCCCCTTTGTGGATCGGTGACCCTCCCACTATTTTGAGAATGCTTGGAAGGTGGAGGATTCTATGATTTGTTAAAGAATGTTGCCTAATTGGTGACAGTACTTGTGGATGCTTGTTTTACATAAAAGGTGGTAAGTTAATGTCCCTTGCCTTGTTGTTAAGGTGTTTGATGATAAGTAAGCAAGACTTCTGTATGGTTGGTTGGGCAAGAAAATAATGTATTTGGGTAGGTACCCGTGAGGTAGTCTGAGGGACGGTTTGAGCCTTGGATTTTTTTAGCTCGCTAGATTTTTTTCCTATGTGGAAAGAAAACATTGAGTCATGTTTTGCTGTTTCAGTTGGTGGGAGTAGGGTTTGCCTGATTTTGTTTATTTGATTGATTTGTTTTTGATAACACTTAGGTTCCTAGAATTTTGGATAAGGATACCTAGGTCTTTACCATATCACCTTTTATGTATGTAATCTATTTTCAATAATACATTTTTTTTTTATCTCCTATCAGGCTGGCAAGGATTGATGATAACGTTTGAAAATGGTCCTAGTATTTGATCCATTCTGAAACTGTTTTCATATAGGTGCTTTGTGTTTAATGGATTTAAGATGCTGGGTGTTAGCTATGGCTTGTATCAGTTCTCTTACAGGTGAATTATATTTATTTTTTTGGGGCAATGCTGGTACCGAGGTGTTTTTTAGAAAAAATTAAGACATCATTCGTATGCTGTATATTGTTTCAAGCTCCTTATGCTAGTCAAAACGTTATTCATAGCTGTGTGTAAAGTTTATTAACAGCTATCTCGTTAGTCCTGAAGGCAACTTTAGTAGTGTCTTGGGCAATTTACCTAGGGATGGTTATGAGAAAGGTAGGGTAGTGGTCTGTAGTGTTTGTCTGGATTTATGCCTGATTTAAAGGGGATATGGTGTTAGTCCCGATGGTCTAAGAAGGTATTACTAGGTCTCGGAAAAAGAGTTCTTGTAGGTTTTGATACTGTTGGTAGCAACAAGCCAGTTGCTCATAGTGTTTTGTGAATTCGAGTTTACTTTGGGTCTGGTCATGTAGTAGGATTTAAACTGAAATCTCTGAGAGCAGTAGAGTGGTCTTTGTTTCATATGTGCATCAGTTATCATGATTTCTTTCCTAACTTTTCAGGGTAAAAATGTAAAAGTTGACTGTGGTACTCTGTAGATGTTTATTCACTGTGAGGGGGTTTTTGCAGGTCTTTGGATTTAAATTTAGCTATAATGTATTCTCCATGTTCATTCCTTGTCAAAGAATTATTGATACATTCAAGATGATCTGAGTAGTAAATAGCTGTTCCACCCCCTTGTGGTTCTGTCCTACAGTTGTGTATGGCTGTATAACCAGGAATGACATAGACATCTGTAGTACCAGGCTTTAGCCAGGTTTCTGTGAGTGTGATGGTTGACATACTGGTATGAAGGGAACTGAGTAATGCTGTGAGGCCATCGTAATGTTTGCTCAAAGATCTGACATTGTAATTAAAGATAGTTATGTTATTGTTGGTCTGAGTAATGTCTTTGCTTGGTCTTCTGTAAAATAATTACGGTTCCTGTTCGATTCGAGTAAGTCATTTAATAGAAGGTTGATATCAGGATCAATGCTTGTAATCATAAGATTGTGAGTGACTCTACAAATAGACTTTTGAATAGTGTTATGCTAAACTTAATAATAATGATACTTAAACTAATTTATCTTACTAGCTAGTGGATTGTTACAAGTCGTTTTTAAAAAAATGCAAAGATACAGTTTACTCTTAATATGGTATAGATTTGATGATTTAATATTGAACAGCTGTAGCTTTAGAGTTTGACAAAAGTTGTAGATTTAGTATAGAAGTTTACTGAACACAATAAAATTGTTTAGTACTGGAAGTGATAATTAAATTAAAAGTCTGCTAGTAATGGTAGTTATAATGAAATAAGAGAAAACAAAAATAATAGTTTATAACAGCAGATTAAAATAAGTAATTATGAAATACAGGGATTATGCTAACTGTTATTATGGCACAAGGTTGACAATATAATATTGCACTGATTATCAGGTCTATAATAATAGTTTATAATAGTAAGTAAGTAATGGTAAATTAAAAATTGTACTAAGTAAAATGGACTGAAAGTAAATATAGTGCTTAACAAAATTTAACTAATATTAATTAAATATAAAAAAGAAATAATTTCTGTTACAAGTATTATATTTTTATTAACCATTAGGATTCAATATTGTACAAGTAATTCTATTTTGGGTGGTCCCTGAGCCGGAGTTTTTTTGCTCAAAACCTGTCTTCCCTTTTCCCCCCGGGGGCGGGGAGGGCAGACCAGGGGGCCCTAGCTTGGGGGCTAGGCCTGGGGACAGTTGGCCCCAAGATGAGGGGTCTTGTCCCTCCCCCCAGGGGAGTTAGGTTCAGCACTCCCCAAAAAGGGACCCCGGCCGGGCCACCCCTTGGAAAAGGGGGGGCCGGGAGAAACCCGGTTTTTTTAAAAATTTAAAAAATAAAGGGTTCAATATTGTACTGGTGTAATATTAGAGCTTATAAGGAATATTTTACTGGTAAATATTAGAGCTTTTAAGGCAAAATTTTCGGGGATTTTAAGGGTTAGAAAGGGTAAATTTAATGGGGAATATTAGAGTTTAAAAAATATTTACGGTAGTAATATTTGAGCTTTAAAAAATTTTTACTGGTGAATATTAAACTTTTTAAAAAGGAAATTAAGGGGTAAAAAGGCTTTTAAGGATTTTTACTGGTGTTTAAATTTGGTTATAAAGGTTTTAAAGGTAGTAATATTTGAGTTATAAAAGGTTTTTGTACTGGATAAATTTGGTTATAAAAGGAATATTTAAACTGGGTGTAATTTAACTTTAAAGAAATATTTACTGGTTAATATTAGGGGCATAAACAAAAACTTAGTAAAAGACTTTTAACAAATATTTTATTTAAAATTTAAGGGATAAGGAATATTTTACTGGATTAATTGACTTTAAATGGAAAAAAAGGTAAAGAATTGAGCTTTTAAAAGAAATTTGTTGGGAAATATTAAGCTTAAAAGGAAAAATTTTTGGTGTATTTGGCTTTTAAAGGTGAATACAGGAAAGAGTAAGGTTTGAGGATAACGAAAGATTAGGTGATGAAAGATTGAATATCATATTGGAGGGAGAGAGTATGGAGGAGGTTGAACGTATTCAAAGATATTGGGAAGTGGTCGTGTCAGCGGATGGGTCTATGAATGATGAGGTGAATCATAGAATTGATGAGGGAAAAGAGTGAGTGGTGCCACTTAGGAGTCTGTGGAGACGAAGAACTTTGATCCTTGGAGGCAAAGAGGGGAATGTATGGAGAGTTAGTTTTACCAACGCTTTATTATGGGTGTGAAGCGTGGGTGATGAATGATGCAGCGAGGAGAAGGCTGGAAGGCAGTGGAGGATGTCATGTCTGAGGGGCAATGTGTTGGTGTGAATATAATGCAGAGAATTCGTAGTTTGGAAGTTAGGAGGAGGGCGGGATTACCAAAATGTGTCCAGAGGGCTGGGGAAGGGTTGTTGAGGTGGTTCGGACATGTAGAGGGAAATGGAGCGAAAACAGAATGACTTCAACGAGTGTATCAGTCTGTAGTGAGAAGGATAGGCGGGGTAGGTTCGGCCTAGGAAGGGTTTGGGAGGGAGGGGGTAAAGGAGGGTTTTGTGTGCGAGGGGCTGGACTTCCAGCAAAAGGCATGCGTGAGCGTGTTTGATAGGAGTGGAATGGAGACAAATGGTTTTTATAC
Source organism: Cherax quadricarinatus (assembly GCF_026875155.1). Lineage (NCBI taxonomy): Eukaryota > Metazoa > Arthropoda > Malacostraca > Decapoda > Parastacidae > Cherax > Cherax quadricarinatus. Next base: position 6,692 of record NW_026506565.1, read on the forward strand.
TTGACGTGCTGTTGGGTGTGAGCAAAGTAACATTTATGAAGGGATTCATGGGAAAAACGGCAGGCCGGAATGAGTTTTGGAGATGGGGAAGTCAGTGCCTTGCACTCTGAAGGAGGTGGTAATGTTTGCAGTTTAAAAGACAGTAGTGTAAAGCACCCTTCTGGCAAGGGACAGTGATGGGGAATGATGGTGAAAGTTTTTCTTTTTTCGGGCCACCTGCTTGGTGGGTATCGGCGGTGTGATTAATAAAAAAAAAAAAAAATTAGTAATTTTACTCTAATTACAATAGTTTCAATAATAAATTACTGAAAGTATATTATGGGAACATAACATTGTGATTGTTAAGTAGTTTACATTATGGAGAAAGCTGCAAATGGGTGAAAGGTAGTATTGTTTTTGGGTAGGTATTTTTACTACAATGTAGTATTAATAATCTGGTTATAAACTTTTTTAGTGGCCTGATCATAGATTGAAGGTTTTTAAGATTTAGGTAATAGGGAATTTTTGAAAAAGTTTTATATTGAGTATGGTATTTAGGTTTAGGTGAGTAGGTGGTTTTGAGAAGAGCCTTAAAATGATGTTCAGCACGCTGAGTTACTTTAATGTGTACTGGTAATGAATTCCAAATTTTGGGGGACCCTTTTGTGCATAGAGTTTATACTCATTTAGATATGGACACGTGGTTACATCAAAAGAGATCTGTGTCTTGTGTTGTGGTCGTGTGTCCTGTTAAAAGTTGATGAGAAGTTTGAGAGAGAGGTTTGAGTGTAGTGTTCTATGTATGTAAGGTAGGCACATGAATAAGTGTGGATGTTCTTAACGATAAGCAGTTTTAGACTTCTTGAAAATATTGGTGGAGTATTGCTTGTCGGAAAGTGGGGATTTATAATTCATGACTGGCAGAAGATTTACTTAGAATTTTGTTTGTTATGTTGTTTGGTGTGGAATTTGAGGCTACTGACAAGGTGGTTCCCTAGGAATTTTCCGTATGAGTCTTGTGATGGGTGATCCGTTTAGCGTTATTGTTAAGTGGTGGAACATTTGCAGCTCTGTTCCCAAACTGAATAAAATAGCTTTTGTCAGTCAGTATTGAGAGATAAACTTATTTGTCATCATCCAGGTTAGTATTTTCTGCAAAGCGGCATTAACAGTGTTTAGCCAGAATGACTGGGTTTGGGTGAGGAAGACATATGTGGTGTCATCTGCAAATAACATGATTTTGAGTAGCTGTGATGCATTTGGTACGTCAGGTGATGTAAATGAAGGGAAAGTGGGAAGTGGGTCAAGTGCACTCCTTTTGGGACACCGGCTTCTGTGGTGAGTGTCTGTGGAAGAGTTTGCTCCATTTGTGTACACCATATGGCTTCTGTTACTTAGGTATTGAGAGAGTGCCTCTTATAACCATAGTTTGTTAATATTAATGTGCGCAAATCATGGTTGTTGAACTGTATCAAAAATCTTTACCGTAATCAATGAAGATTCCCAGTGGGACTTCTTCTTCTCGAGGGCGGTGATATTAGTTCTTAGCATGTGTAAATAGCTTTTAATGTGCTTTTATTAGTACTGAATCAAAATGGACAGGGTGTAATATGTGAGTTGTGAGGACAGGTAGGAATCGATCTGTTATGAATTAATTTTTCAAATATTTTAGAGAGCAGATTGTAGTTAGATATTTTGTCTATAGTTTATTTAAGTCGGTTTGATCACCCCCTTTTGTGGATCGGGGTGACCCTCTCTATTTAGAGAAATTGCTTGAAAGGTGGAGGATTCTTTGGATTTGTTAAGGAAAATGTTGCTCTAATTGGTGACAGTACTTGTGATGCTTGTTTGTACATAAAAGGTGGTAAGTTAATGTCCCTTGCCTTGTTTTTAAGGTGTTTGATGATAAGGCAAGCTTCTGTTGGGTTGGTTGGGGCTAGAGAAATAATGGTATTGGGTAGGTACCCGTGAGGTAGTCTGATGGACGGGTGTTTGTGTTGGGTTTTGCTGCTAGATTTTTTTTCCTATGGTGGAGAAGAAAACATTGAGTCTGTTTGCTGTTTCAGTTGGTGGGAGTAGGGGTTGCATGATTTTGTTAATTTGATTGTTTTGTTTTTGGAATATCACATTAGTTCCTGGAATTTTGGATAAGGTTTTCTAGGTCTTTTCCATATCACCTTTTATGTTATGTAATCTATTTTCATAATACATTTTTTTTTATCTCCTTATCAGGCTGGCAAGGATTGATGAGTAACGTTTAAAATGGTCTCTAGTTATTTGATCCATTCTGAACTGTTTTTCATATAGGTGCTTTGTGTTAATGGATTTAAGGATGCTGGGTGTTAGCTAGGGGCTGTTCAGTCTCTTAGCTGTGATATATTTATTTTTTTGGGGGCAATGTTTACTTGTTAAGAGGTGTTTTTTTTAGAAAAATTATTTTTTAAATACATTCATTCGTATCTGTATATGTTTCAAGCTCATTATGCTAGTCAACGTTATTCATAGCTGTTGTAAAGTTATTAACAGCTATCTCGTTAGTCTGAAGGCAACTTTAGTAGTGTCTTGGGGCAATTTACCTAGGATGGTTATGAGAAAGGTTTAGTGATTGTGGTCTGTAGTTGTTGTCTATGATTATGCCTGATTTTAAAAGGGGATATGGTGTTTGTCCAGATGTGGTCAATAAGGTGATACTAGTCTCGGAGGATTCTTGTAGGTTTTGTTGCTGTTGGTAGCCAACATGCAGTTGTTCATGTGTTTGTGGAATTCAGTTACTTGTTGGGTCCTGGTTCATGTAGTAGGATTTATACTGAAATCTCCTGAGAGCAGTAAGTGGTCTTTGTTCTTATGTGCATCAGTTATCATGATTCCTAACTTTTCACTAAAATGGTAAAATGTTTGACTGTGTGGTACTCTGTAGATGTTTTATCAACCTGTGAGGGGTTTTTGCAGGTCTTTGGATTTAAATTTAGCTTATAATGTATTCTCCATGTTCATTCCTTGTCAAAGAATTATTGATTCATTCAGAGGATCTGAAGTGTAAATAGCTGTTCCACCCCCTTGTGGTTCTGTCTTACAGTTTGTGTATGGCCTGTTAACCAGGAAGACATAGGGACATCAAGTAGTACCAGGCTTTAGCCAGGTTTCTGTGGGTGGATTTGGGTTGACATATGGTATGAAAGGGGAACTGAAAGTAATGTTGTGAGGCCATCGTAATGTTTGTCTCAAAGATCTGACATTGTAATTTAAGAGTAGTTATGGTATTGTTGAGTCCTGAGAATGTCTTTGCTTGGTCTTTATGTAAAATATATTACGGTTCCTGTTCGATTCGAGTACAGTCTTTTAATAGAAGAGTTGATATCAGGACCAATGCTGTAATCATAAGATTGTGAGTGACTTACAATAGACTTTTGAATAGTGTTATTGCTAAACTTATTAATAATGATACTTAAAACTAATTTATTCTTACTAAGACTAATGGATTGTTTTGTTATCAAGTCGTTTTTAAAAAATGCAAAGATACAGTTTCTCTTAATATGGTATAAGATTTGATGAATTTAATATTGAACAGCTGTAGCTTTAGAGTTGACAAAAGTTGTAGATTTAGTATAAGAAGTTTACTGACTGAACAAATAAAAATTGTTTTAGTATGGAAGTGATAATTAAGCTATAAGTCTGCTAGATATATGGTAGTTATAATGAATAAGAGGAAAACAAAATAATAGTTTATAAACAGCAGATTAAAATAAGTAATTATGAAATACAGGGATTATGCTAACTGTTATTATGGCACAAGGTTGACAATATAATATTGCACTCATTATCAGGTCTATAATAATAGTTTATAATAGTAAGTAAGTAATGGTAAATTAAAAATTGTACTAAGTAAAATGGACTGATGTAAATATAGTGCTTAACAAAATTTAACTAATATTAATTAAATATAAAAAAGAAATAATTTCTGTTACAAGTATTATATTTTTATTAACCATTAGGATTCAATGGATCGACACCATGCCTAACCCTTCTAGGGTAGGGTAGGTGCCTGAGCCGGAGCTTTTAGCTCACAACACTGTCATTCCCATTAGCCCCCTTGGGGCGGGGATGGCAGACCAGAGAGGCCTAGCTTGTGGCCTAGGCCTAGGGACAGTTGGTACCAAAGTTGAGGAGGTACTTGTGCCCCCTCCTCCCATGGGAGACTTAGGTCTCAGACACTCCTAAAAAGAGGGAGCAGCCATGGCCGGGCCACCACTTGGAAAAGGGCCGGGCCGGGGAGATTACCGGCTAATCTTTATTAATAATAATAAGGATTTCAAATATTGTACTGGTATAGTAATATTAGTGCTTATGAAGGCAAGATTGTACTGGTAGTATTAATATTAGAGCTTATAAGGCAACATTGGTACTGGTACGGTAGAGAGTAATATTAGAGCTTAATGAAGGGCAGTATTGTACTGGTAGTAATATATATAGAGCTTATGAAGGCAATATTGTACTGGTAGTAATATTAGAGCTTATGAAAGGCAATTTGTACTGGAGTAATATTAGAGCTTATAAAGGCACATTTTACTGGTAGTATTATTAGTGCTTATGAAGGCAATATTGTTCTGGTAGTAATATTAGAGCTTATAAAAGGCAGTATTGTACTGGTAGTAAATATTAGAGACTTATGGAAGGAATATATGTACTGGGTAGTATATTAGAGCTTATAAAGGCAAATTGTATGGTAGTAATATTAGAGCTATGATAGACAATATTGTATGGTAGTAATATTAGTGCTTATAAAGGAACTATTGTACTGGTAGTTATATTAGAGCTTGTGAAGGCAATATTGTACTGGTAGTAATATTAGAGCTTATAAAGGCAATATTGTACTGGTAGTAATATTAGAGCTTATAAAGGCAACATTGTACTGGTAGTAATATTAGAGCTTGTGAAGGCAGTATTGTACTGGTAGTTTATTAGAGTTATAAAGGCAACATTGTACTGGTAGTATTATTAGAGCTTATAAAGGCAACATTGTACTGGTAGTAATATTAGAGCTTATAAAGGCAATATTGTATGGTAGTATATTAGAGCTTATAAAGGCAATATTGTATAGTGTAGTAATATTAGAAGCTTAATAAAGGCAATATTGTACTGGTAGTAATATTAGAGCTTATAAAGGCAACATTGTAGTGGTAGTAATATTAGAGATTATGAAGGCAATACAAAGTATTTAAAAGAGAATAAAATGATTAATTGTATAAAGCAGTATGGACTGATAGTAAATGTAATATTAAAACAAGTCTATAGCAAGTATGGTAATTAATAACTGTAAAAAATGTACAATAGTAAAATGGAGTAATAGTAATTAAGGTATTAAACAAATTTTTAGCAAGTAATAGCAATTAATAGTGTTTAGAATATGGGGTTGTAAAATGGACAAATAATATTTATTAAACAAATTTTAAGCAAGTAATATTTATTTAATGAAAATACATAGCATATAGTTGGCTTAATATCTCACTATTAAAAATCTACATATACTGAGGTAGTAGTTGATTTTGATTAAGAGATAGTATGTGAAATTTGTACAATAATGGTAAAAAACATACATTACACATTGTTTAATCAGTCTCTGTAAGATTAGTATCTCGAAGGAATTGTGATAGTTCATTCTCACTTGTGATAGTATACAGTTGGTCTACATTTTTCTTCACTAGAATTTTCCCGGCCCTTGTGAAGCATTAGTGGATTTTGTCAGTAATTTTCTTGCTAAGCTTTATCCTCTTGGAGCGAAAAGTAGTCTCTGAACTGGTTATCCAAGTTGTTCTTCCACTCTTTTACTGCTTTCTCAACCTTTGTGTTAATAGATGTTATTTGTTCTGTGTGGCTATCTTTGACTGGAGAGTCGTTGCCATTGTTAGTCATTCAGTAGTGAATAAATTTGTTCAAGACTGAGGAATTTTGTTCATCGAGGTGTGTCATCCTGGTGTCTTGTTAAATTAAGCGTTTCACGATGATTATATTTCTGTAATTAAGGTGGAGATTGTAGACTAGGGTGTCTTGATCGTTGGTCATAACCTGTGAGGAATACGTGGTTAGGCTAATCGGAGAAGGAAATGAGGCTCTGAGGGGGAGGCAGCCATGTTTGGTTGTTATGTTGTTGCGTCGCCCTGGGCGGTGTTGAGAGGGGTGTTTTCTTTCTGGTCCTGGTACTGTTTCCTCTGAGCTTAGTCATAGTAATACTGGAGTAGTAGGAAGTGTTGAGATTAATAAGTATAATTCAGATCAAGCTTGGGGTACGTTTTTCGTCAGGCAGGGGGGTTGTTGCTTTGGGTTTGCAGGGCTGTCTTTCCTTTGATAGACCTTGTACTCGATTTGTAGGTTTCATGTTGGTAATCTTGGGTCATTCTGGGTGCTACGTTGGTTAGTGCAGATTTGCCTGCAACTAAGTCATCATAGGAGCATTGGTAGAAAGTACGGAGCTTGGAAGCCTCTGCCGCTGCCCGCTGTGCCCGCCTGTTAAGTGATAAAATATTTAGGAACTTTTTTCGCTAAAGTGTCTCAATCGTTCAACTTCGAAGTCCATTTTTATGTAACAATTTAGGCCCATTTTCCTTGATTTTTAGATGAATACTGAAATTAAGGATGAGAATGGTGGAAATTACACTTACGGTTTTCTTTTGCCTTCACGCAACAAAATTACCGACAATAATAACCGTAATATGTTTGGTACAAGACCACAAGTGCAACTTGATGTAAACATTTTATTACTGCAACGTTTTGTCTCCACCAGCTTAGTCGAGCAGTAACAAATAATACACGAAGAATATATACTGTATGTAGGTAACAGTTTAAAATGAAAAAATCTTATTGCACACCAACGCTGAATCATCTTAATCGCATTTTCAAACACTGTTTTAACAAAATAAAGGTCAGTTTGTCATTTCTAGAGTTATGAGCAAAAGTTATTCTCAAAAAAAACGATCACCATCACATACATGATTGAACGTCAATATGGTATTACAAATACACGACATCGGTATTGTATACCATTTTGATGGTATTATCTTGTCAGACACTGCCCTACCAACCTGTCGGTATTGTATACCATTTTGATGTTCATCTTGTCAGACACTGTCCTACCAACCTGTCGGTATATTGTATACCATTTTGATGCAAGTCATCTTGTGTCAGACATCTGTCCTACCAACCTGTCGGTATTGTTTACCATTTTGATGTTCATCTATGTCAGCACTGTCTACAAACCTGTCGGTCATTGTATAGTATTTTGATGTTCATCATTTCCTGTAAGACACGCCCTACCAACTGTCGGTATTGTATACCTTTTGATGTTCATCTTGTCAGGACACTGTCCTACCAACCTGTCGGTATTGTATACCATTTTGATGTTCATCTTGTCAGACACTGTCCTACCAACCTGTCGGTATTGTATACCATTTGATGTTCATGTGGTCAGATACTGCCCCTATCATAACAAGTTACAGCCGCCATTTACTACTACTACTACTACTACTACTACTACTACTATACTACTTTACTACTACTACTACACCAACACCACCCTACTCTGAGTTCTATTGTTCTCCAATGCTCATCAAGTACTCTTCTTAGCCACTCACCCTCGATCTGTACTTATACAAGAGACCTCCAAACATCCATTCCTGTAACCTCCCTGAGGACCTTCACCTCCATCCTGTCTCTCTATTATACAGGCCTGTTCACTATACTACAGTGACATTGTCTTGGTCCTTATGAAGAGCAGTTCATATCTAAGTGACCTTGTCTTGGTCTTATGATGAACACGTTCACTATACTACAGTGGACGTTGTCTTGCGGTCTTATGATAGAACACGTTCACTATGCTACAGTGATATTGTTCTTTGGTCTTATGATATGAACAGTTCACTGTACTACAGTGACAATGTCTTGGTCTTATGATAGAACACGTTCACTATACTACAGTGACATTGTCTTGTCCTTATAGAACGAATTCACTATATACGTGACAATTGTCTTGTCTTTGATAGAACACGTTCACTATACTTCAGTGACATTATCTTTGGTCTTATTCATCGCATTCACTATACAGTGACATAGTCCTTGGTCTTATGATAGAACACGTTCACTATACTACAGTGACATTGTCTTGGTCTTATAGAACGCATTCACTATACTACGAGGACATTGTCTTGTTCGTATGATAGGAACACGTTATTACTACAGAGATATTTACTTGGTCTTATAGAACGCATTCACTTTACTACAGTGACATTTGTCTTGGTCTATGATGAACAGGTGCAACTGTTGTTCTGATAGTCTGACACAGACCATCTGTTATTAATTTACAAGAGTCACTTCTAACCATCTTCACTGGACGCCTCCGTCTTTATCTTTGACAGATTTATTATAATCTATCTGCTACAGTACATGCTATGTTATGTAGAAGTATCAGATACTCTAGAGAACTAAGAATTTCTGGTAGTAAACATTGTAACCTGGTTTCTTATATCAGAACACTTGTTATAGTCAAATAAAACATGTGTGAAGCAAAAATGGTAGGACTCAGGCTGTGATATCATGGTCTGTGACAGAACAATGTTGTTGTTACTTGTAAACCTTCAAACCCTTATTATTCTACATGTATTTTTCTATGTTTATTGTATTTTTCTTGTGCTTATTCAGCAAGTTCATGTGTTACTGTACTGGTGTTCTGTGTTACTGTTGTTCTCCTGTGTTACTGCACTGTTCTCATGTGTTACTGTACTGCGTGTTCTGTGTTACTGTCCCTGTTCTCCTGTGTTACTGTACTGGTGTTATGTGTTACTGTACTGGTGTTCGTGTTATGTACTGTTTCTGTGTTACTGTATGGTTTTCTGTGTGTTACTGTCTGTTCTTGTGTTACTGTACTGTTCTTTTGTGTTATGTATGCTTCTACTGTGTTACTGTCCTGGTTTTCTGTGTTACTGTCTGTTCTCCTGTGTTACTGTACTGTTCTTTTGTGTTACTGTTTACTGTTCTCCTGTGTTACTGTACTCTGATTCTCCTGTGTTACTGTTACTGTTCTCGTGTTATCTGTACTGTTCTCCTGTGTTACTGTACTGTTCTCCTGTGTTACTGTACTGTTCTCCTGTGTTACTGTACTGGTGTTCTGTGTTACTGTCCTGTTCTCCTGTGTTACTGTACTGTTCTCCTGTGTTACTGTACTGGTGTTCTGTGTTACTGTCCTGTTCTCCTGGGTTACTGTTACTGTATCTCCTGTGTTACTGTTTGGTGTTCTGTGTTACTGTCCTGTTCTCCTGTGTTACTGTACTGTTCTCCTGTGTTACTGTACTGTTCTCCTGTGTTACTGTACTGGTGTTCTGTGTTACTGTCCTGTTCTCCTGTGTTACTGTACTGGTCTCTGTGTTACTGTACTGGTGTTCTGTGTTACTGTCCTGTTCTCCTGTGTTACTGTACTGTTCTCCTGTGTTACTGTACTGTTCATCTGTTACTGCACTGTTCTTCTGTGTTACTGTACTGTTCTTTTGTTACTGCACTGTTCTTCTGTGTTACTGTACTGTTCTTCTGTGTCACTATACTGTTCTTCTGTGTACTCTACTGATTTCTGTGTTTCTGACTGTTCTTCTGTGCTAGTGTACTGTTCTGTGTTGCTGTACTCGTCTTTTGTGTTACTGTACTGTTCTTCTGTGTTACTGTATTGTTCTTCAGTGTTACTGTACTGTTCTTCTGTGTTACTGTAGTGTTCTTCAGTGTTATTGTACTGTTCGTCTGTGTTACTGTACTGTTATTCCGTGTTACTGTACTGGTATTCTGTGCTACTGTTCTGTTATTTCTGTTCATCCTGTCTTACTGTGCTCCTCTTTTGTGTTATCTTCTGTTCTTCTGTTACTGTACTGTTCTTCTGTTACTGATACTGATATCTCTGTGTTTCTTAGGAAATGTTCTCATGGTGTACAACTCGCTAGCACAATAACATGGTTTGTACATCTCACTAGCACAAATACCATGATGTACAACTCACTAGCACAAAGTACCATGGTTGACAAACTTCTAGCACAATACCATGGGTGTAAAAACTATCTAGCACAAATACCATGGTGTACAGCACATTAGCACAAGTACCATGGTGTACAACTCATTAGCACAAGTACCATGGTGTACAACTCTCTAGCACAAATACCATGGTGTACAACTCTCTAGCACAAATACCATGGTGTACAACTCTCTAGCACAAATACCATGGTGTACAACTCATTAGCACAAGTACCATGGTGTACAGCACATTAGCACAAATACCATGGTGTACAACTCATTAGCACAAGTACCATGGTGTACAACTCTCTAGCACAAATACCATGGTGTACAACTCTCTAGCACTAATACCATGGTGTACAACTCATTAGCACAAATACCATGGTGTACAACTCTCTAGCACAAATACCATGGTGTACAGCACATTAGCACAAATACCATGGTGTACAACTCATTAGCACAAATACCATGGTGTACAACTCTCTAGCACAAATACCATGGTGTACAACTCATTAGCACAAGTACCATGGTGTACAGCACATTTAGCACAAGATACCATGGTGTACAACTCATTAGCACAAGTAACCATGGTGTACAGACACAATTAGCACAAATACCATGGTTGTAACTCATTAGCACAAGTACCATGTGTACAGCACTTTAGCTCAAGTACCATGGTGTACAACTCATTAGCACAAGTACCATGGTGTAAAACTCACTAACACAAGTACTATGGTGTACAACTCACTAGCACATGTACCATCTTGTACAACTCACTAACACAAGTACCATGTTGTACAACTCACTAGCACAAGTACCATGTTGTACAACTCACTTGCACAAGTACCATGGTGCACAACTCACTAGCACAAGTACCATGGTATACAACTCACTAGTACAAGTTCCGTGATGTACAACTCACTAGCACAAGTACCGTGATGTACGACTCACTAGCACAAGTACCATGATATACAATCTCTACTAAGCACAAAGTACCACGATGTAATCTCCACTGGCAACAAGTACCACGATGTACAACTCACTAGCACAGTACCATGATATACAAACTCACTAGCTCAAGTACCCATGATGTCAACTCACTAGCACAAGTACCGTGTTGTACAATCTCACTAGCAAAGTACCATGGAATATACCAACTCATTAGCACAAGTCCACGATGTACAACTCACTTAGCACAAAGTACCGTGATGTACAAACTCCCTAGCACAAGGACCGTGATGTCGACTCACTAGCACAAGTACCATGATGTACATCTCACTAGTAACAGTACACAATATTTAACACAGTACATGTGTATGTAGGAACACCTCTTTCAGAGACGTCTCCGCAACACAATATAGTTACAAACAACATAAACTTTAGCAGACTTGAGTTAGCAATGTTGGAACAAATACTAATGCTCTTCCTCAGACTAAGTTCTAACAATAACAGATATATAACACCAATAAAGTATAGACGTATTTTTCAAGGATACTTTATTGTTGTATATAAATGACCCGGGTAAGGTCACTGATCTCTAACTCGATGACCTTAGGTAAGTGGGGAAGGGAAGACATCCGGAGAGCGATCGGGATGGATTCCTGATACATGAACTTGGGGAAGGTTGTTGTTGAAGGCTGACTTGGGTAAGTGGGGGAAGGGGAGGCATCACGGTGGCGAACGGTGAGGCTCACAAGGGATGGAACCTTAACACAGGGGATAACTATGACGAAGGCTCACAAGGGATGGAAACCTTATAAACACAGGGGATAACCTATGACGAGGCTCACAGGATGGAACCTTTATCACAGGGGATACTATGACGAGGCTCACACTTTGAAGGAACCACGTACACTTCACATAACGTACCCACGCAAAAGATACTACCTGACGGGGTGTAGTAACGTTCGCGTGAGTTCGTGAGTACGTGGCTGGTGCGTATGTACGTGGCATGGGGGGATGTGTTGTGTGGGTAGTAGCATGGTGCCACAACTGGCCAGTACAGGTCGTATACCCATGGAGGTGATGTCCCCAGAGGTGTGAGTGTATGTTTGGTCGCGGAGGCGCTTCCTGGAGGGCGGAGGGGGAAACCCTTTCTGCTTTTCCTACTTTGTGTGTTCTGTGTTCTTTCATGTTCCCTGGATTGTCTATCATAAGTGGTGCGGGTTGGGGTTTGGTGATTTCCTCCTGCTGGGCTGGAAGGTGGATTTGTCGTGTTGTGTGTTTGGTTAGAGTGGCTGACTTGTGGCGTAGGAGGTGGAGGGGCCTGGGGTTGGAGGGGGTTTGGGGGTGAGGGGGTGGTGTGGGGAGGTTGAGGGTGGCATGTGGGGGTTGGGGGTCGGGGAGTCTCGGGGGGTGGCACATGGTGGTTTGGCTCAGGCTTGTGGAGGGTGGGAGGGGGTTGGGTGGCGGGGGTAATGGGGAGCGAGGGGGCCGGGGGGAGTGAATGTGGGGTGGGGGAGTGGAGGGAAGACGTGTTGGGGTAGGCTGTTTGCTGCGAGTATAGCATTGAGGGCATGTGGGAAGTCTAGCTGGTATATCTGGTTTATTGCTATGGTGAGTGTACAGCTGTAATGTTTTGCAAGTAAGAGTGAGATCAGATGTGGTAAGCATAGTCCTTGTATGTGAGGTGGGGGTGGGCTGGTGTGGGTTGAGTGTGTGTTCTGGGCCAAGCCGTGGTTGGTTGGGTCCAGGAGTGTTGGGGTAACACACCGTGATACTGTCAGGGAAGCTGGAGTGGGAATAACGCCACCGTGGTATGTCAGGGAGGATGGAGTGAGAATAAAACCACCGTGACTACTGCAGGAGGCTGGAGTGAGAATAACATCACGGTGACCAGCACACACGAACGACCACACCACAGTAACCACACCTTATGTTACACCACACCTCAATTAACTACCATTTCAAGAAACATCCACAGTTATCTCTCTTCAAGGATCAAAACTACCAGTTAACACCTCGCTCAAAGGACAACCACAGTCACATATTCAAGAATACCATATTACTATCTCAACACATCAAGGAATATTATACAGTAACCGTATATCCATTACGAAACAAAGCTAACAGCACATTAAGGAACACACCACAATTAGCTCACTCATCAAGGACTACACCACAGTTAGGACACATCAAGGAAACCCAGTCACGATTTTTAATGTTGTCGTTCAACATTCAAACGTATTTAATCTGGAAGTTATCACGTCTTTGTTAATACCTCTCAGAGTTCTGTCTCAATCCTCTCAAAGCAAAATCTGAAAGATTATACTATGAGAGCAGTGGTGTAGAGCGACGAATTCATATCTGGGATGCAGCTACCGGCTGGCACAGGCCAAGCTGGGCCCAGGGTACCGCTCGTGCCGGTGAAGTCTCCTTCTCCACAGTACTAATACCTTACTTATTCCTTTCATTGGATCGAATATCATTCGTCACATACCGCAGACGCTGACTGATCCCTATATGGGATTAGCGCTCACATACTGGGTTTACTTCAGTTATTTTCTGGATAATGAATTCAAAATTTTGGGGCCCCTTTATGTGCACGTTTTTTTACACAAGTTGTGATATGGAAACGGGGGGTAACATTCAAAAAAGATATGTGTCTTGGGTTATGGTCGTGTGTGTCCTGATTAAGAGTGGTGAGGAAAAGTCTTGAGTGGAGGGTTTTTGTTTGCTTGTAGTTCTATGTATGTAGTAGGCAATGATGTTATGGATGTTCTTAACTAAATCTTTATGTTATAATGATTTACCAACGTGCACAACATAGTACATTGTGGTCTTACCATCCTGAACTACATAGTTTATTGTGGTTTTACCATCGTGCACACATAGTACATTGTGGTCTTACCATCGTGCCACAACATAGACATTGTGGTCTTTACCTTCGTGCACAACACAGTACATTGTGGGATCTTACCATCGGTTCTCACACCATTAATACATTGTGGTCTTACCATCGTGCACAGCATTAGTACATTATGGTCTTACATCCGTGCCCAAAACACAGTACATTGTGGTCTTTACCATCGTGCACACCATAATAACAATTGTGGTCTTACATCGTGCAACAGCATTAGTAACTTAGGGTCTTACCATGTGCACAACACAGTACATTTATGGTCTTACATCGTGCACATCCACAGTAATTGTGGTCTTACCATCATGCACAACACAGTAATTGTGGTCTTATCCATCATGCAACAACACAGTACCATTGTGGTCTTATCATGTGCACAACACAGTGCATTATGGTCTTAACCATCGTGCCAACACAGTACATTGTGGTCTTACCATCGTGCACACCATAATACAATTGTGGGTCTTACCCACTCGGACTGCATAGTACATTATGGTTTTACCATCGTGCACAAACACAGTACATTATGGTTCTTACTATCGTGCACAAACACATGTACATTGTGGTCTTACCATCGGTGCACAACATTGTACATTGTTGGTTTACCATCGTGCACAACATAGTTACATTATGGTCTTTACCCATCGTGCACAACAGTAGTACATGTGGTCTTACCATGTGCACAACCACAGTTACATTTGTGGTCATATAATTTTATAATGCTAATGTTTTCATTAATAGCTTAAATTGTAAATATGTTGCTTTATATTATTTGGGCTTATATTAGCTTATGTATATGGTAGGAACGTAATAACATCTCACTGTGATGCTGTTGCCTGCTCATTAGGCGTTTTGTGTCAGGTTGCTGTCGTTGGAGTATCTGGGACAAGTTCATTTGTGATCACGCTGATGTTCGGATCAGGAATCTCTTGTGTGGAACTGTGTCAGACGCCATCATACAGTCCAAGAAAAATGCCATCTACCCACCCCCTCTCTTTGTTTACTGCCGTTACTTGTTACAGAATCCAAGTAGGGCCCCTGTTTGTGGACACAGGATTTCCCAAACCCTAGAAACATTCCAGCGTTTCACCTTGGAAGAAATACTAAAATTCACAAGGACCTAATCACCACCGCTGCGCAGCAGCTCCTACACCACAACAACTAGTGAGTCACTCAAAAGTTTCTCTTTCGTCGATTGCTCGTCGTTGGCCAGCGCTTATATCATTCCTTCCGCCTCCATCACCACTACTCAAATGGAACCAATCAGAAGCCACGATTTCCACCACATCTTCTACACACTCTGTAGCGAGACACCAACATTGATGAACCTTCAATGCTGCAACCACCAACAAAAACCTCACCAGTCATCACTCGATTGAATAATTAATACAAAGACCAACACGAGATCAATACCTACACTGGAAAGATATAATTTTTATACGACTCCTGGACCAAGACCCCCTGGACGTTGACATTTGTACGAGAATTACACGACAGTCAGAACAGTCAAGTTACAAAATCGTAAAGGAACCCACTGCTCCTTCACAACATACAAATGACATTTTGACCAGTTACAAGCCGACCAGCATTTCGACCCAGATTTCAAGACTACTTATCGTTTCCTCCCAACCAACTGCACAGTTCCGTTGTCTTCCATTCCTAACTTTATGGTGAATAATGTTCCTTTTTAAACATATCTCTGAGGTATCCTGGTAATATCTACTGTTTTAACACCACTGGTGTTGCAACCCCTGTTCCCTACTCACACTACCATATTTTTATCTTCTATCAGTTTATTAAAGGTGAATACAGGAAAGAGTAAGGTTTGAGGATAACGAAAGATTAGGTGATGAAAGATTGAATATCATATTGGAGGGAGAGAGTATGGAGGAGGTTGAACGTATTCAAAGATATTGGGAAGTGGTCGTGTCAGCGGATGGGTCTATGAATGATGAGGTGAATCATAGAATTGATGAGGGAAAAGAGTGAGTGGTGCCACTTAGGAGTCTGTGGAGACGAAGAACTTTGATCCTTGGAGGCAAAGAGGGGAATGTATGGAGAGTTAGTTTTACCAACGCTTTATTATGGGTGTGAAGCGTGGGTGATGAATGATGCAGCGAGGAGAAGGCTGGAAGGCAGTGGAGGATGTCATGTCTGAGGGGCAATGTGTTGGTGTGAATATAATGCAGAGAATTCGTAGTTTGGAAGTTAGGAGGAGGGCGGGATTACCAAAATGTGTCCAGAGGGCTGGGGAAGGGTTGTTGAGGTGGTTCGGACATGTAGAGGGAAATGGAGCGAAAACAGAATGACTTCAACGAGTGTATCAGTCTGTAGTGAGAAGGATAGGCGGGGTAGGTTCGGCCTAGGAAGGGTTTGGGAGGGAGGGGGTAAAGGAGGGTTTTGTGTGCGAGGGGCTGGACTTCCAGCAAAAGGCATGCGTGAGCGTGTTTGATAGGAGTGGAATGGAGACAAATGGTTTTTATACTTGACGTGCTGTTGGGTGTGAGCAAAGTAACATTTATGAAGGGATTCATGGGAAAAACGGCAGGCCGGAATGAGTTTTGGAGATGGGGAAGTCAGTGCCTTGCACTCTGAAGGAGGTGGTAATGTTTGCAGTTTAAAAGACAGTAGTGTAAAGCACCCTTCTGGCAAGGGACAGTGATGGGGAATGATGGTGAAAGTTTTTCTTTTTTCGGGCCACCTGCTTGGTGGGTATCGGCGGTGTGATTAATAAAAAAAAAAAAAAATTAGTAATTTTACTCTAATTACAATAGTTTCAATAATAAATTACTGAAAGTATATTATGGGAACATAACATTGTGATTGTTAAGTAGTTTACATTATGGAGAAAGCTGCAAATGGGTGAAAGGTAGTATTGTTTTTGGGTAGGTATTTTTACTACAATGTAGTATTAATAATCTGGTTATAAACTTTTTTAGTGGCCTGATCATAGATTGAAGGTTTTTAAGATTTAGGTAATAGGGAATTTTTGAAAAAGTTTTATATTGAGTATGGTATTTAGGTTTAGGTGAGTAGGTGGTTTTGAGAAGAGCCTTAAAATGATGTTCAGCACGCTGAGTTACTTTAATGTGTACTGGTAATGAATTCCAAATTTTGGGGGACCCTTTTGTGCATAGAGTTTATACTCATTTAGATATGGACACGTGGTTACATCAAAAGAGATCTGTGTCTTGTGTTGTGGTCGTGTGTCCTGTTAAAAGTTGATGAGAAGTTTGAGAGAGAGGTTTGAGTGTAGTGTTCTATGTATGTAAGGTAGGCACATGAATAAGTGTGGATGTTCTTAACGATAAGCAGTTTTAGACTTCTTGAAAATATTGGTGGAGTATTGCTTGTCGGAAAGTGGGGATTTATAATTCATGACTGGCAGAAGATTTACTTAGAATTTTGTTTGTTATGTTGTTTGGTGTGGAATTTGAGGCTACTGACAAGGTGGTTCCCTAGGAATTTTCCGTATGAGTCTTGTGATGGGTGATCCGTTTAGCGTTATTGTTAAGTGGTGGAACATTTGCAGCTCTGTTCCCAAACTGAATAAAATAGCTTTTGTCAGTCAGTATTGAGAGATAAACTTATTTGTCATCATCCAGGTTAGTATTTTCTGCAAAGCGGCATTAACAGTGTTTAGCCAGAATGACTGGGTTTGGGTGAGGAAGACATATGTGGTGTCATCTGCAAATAACATGATTTTGAGTAGCTGTGATGCATTTGGTACGTCAGGTGATGTAAATGAAGGGAAAGTGGGAAGTGGGTCAAGTGCACTCCTTTTGGGACACCGGCTTCTGTGGTGAGTGTCTGTGGAAGAGTTTGCTCCATTTGTGTACACCATATGGCTTCTGTTACTTAGGTATTGAGAGAGTGCCTCTTATAACCATAGTTTGTTAATATTAATGTGCGCAAATCATGGTTGTTGAACTGTATCAAAAATCTTTACCGTAATCAATGAAGATTCCCAGTGGGACTTCTTCTTCTCGAGGGCGGTGATATTAGTTCTTAGCATGTGTAAATAGCTTTTAATGTGCTTTTATTAGTACTGAATCAAAATGGACAGGGTGTAATATGTGAGTTGTGAGGACAGGTAGGAATCGATCTGTTATGAATTAATTTTTCAAATATTTTAGAGAGCAGATTGTAGTTAGATATTTTGTCTATAGTTTATTTAAGTCGGTTTGATCACCCCCTTTTGTGGATCGGGGTGACCCTCTCTATTTAGAGAAATTGCTTGAAAGGTGGAGGATTCTTTGGATTTGTTAAGGAAAATGTTGCTCTAATTGGGTGACAGTACTTGTGATGCTTGTTTGTACATAAAAGGTGGTAAGTTAATGTTCCTTGCCTTGTTTTTAAGGTGTTTGATGATAAGGCAAGCTTCTGTTGGGTTGGTTGGGGCTAGAGAAATAATGGTATTGGGTAGGTACCCGTGAGGTAGTCTGATGGACGGGTGTTTGTGTTGGGTTTTGCTGCTAGATTTTTTTTCCTATGGTGGAGAAGAAAACATTGAGTCTGTTTGCTGGTTTCAGTTGGTGGGAGTAGGGGTTTGCCTGATTTTGTTAATTTGATTGTTTTGTTTTTGGATATCACTTTAGTTCCTAGAATTTTGGATAAGGTTTTCTAGGTCTTTTCCATATCACCTTTTATGTTATGTAATCTATTTTCATAATACATTTTTTTTTATCTCCTTATCAGGCTGGCAAGGATTGATGAGTAACGTTTAAAATGGTCTCTAGTTATTTGATCCATTCTGAACTGTTTTTCATATAGGTGCTTTGTGTTAATGGATTTAAGGATGCTGGGTGTTAGCTAGGGGCTGTTCAGTCTCTTAGCTGTGATATATTTATTTTTTTGGGGGCAATGCTTGTTACAGAGGTGTTTTTTTTAGAAAATTATTAATACATTCATTCGTATCTGTATATGTTTCAAGCTCATTATGCTAGTCAACGTTATTCATAGCTGTTGTAAAGTTATTAACAGCTATCTCGTTAGTCTGAAGGCAACTTTAGTAGTGTCTTGGGGCAATTTACCTAGGATGGTTATGAGAAAGGTTTAGTGATTGTGGTCTGTAGTTGTTGTCTATGATTATGCCTGATTTTAAAAGGGGATATGGTGTTAGTCCAGATGTGGTCTAATAAGGTGATACTAGTCTCGGAGGATTCTTGTAGGTTTTGTTGCTGTTGGTAGCCAACATGCAGTTGTTCATGTGTTTGTGGAATTCAGTTACTTGTTGGGTCCTGGTTCATGTAGTAGGATTTATACTGAAATCTCCTGAGAGCAGTAAGTGGTCTTTGTTCTTATGTGCATCAGTTATCATGATTCCTAACTTTTCACTAAAATGGTAAAATGTTTGACTGTGTGGTACTCTGTAGATGTTTTATCAACCTGTGAGGGGTTTTTGCAGGTCTTTGGATTTAAATTTAGCTTATAATGTATTCTCCATGTTCATTCCTTGTCAAAGAATTATTGATTCATTCAGAGGATCTGAAGTGTAAATAGCTGTTCCACCCCCTTGTGGTTCTGTCTTACAGTTTGTGTATGGCCTGTTAACCAGGAAGACATAGGGACATCAAGTAGTACCAGGCTTTAGCCAGGTTTCTGTGGGTGGATTTGGGTTGACATATGGTATGAAAGGGGAACTGAAAGTAATGTTGTGAGGCCATCGTAATGTTTGTCTCAAAGATCTGACATTGTAATTTAAGAGTAGTTATGGTATTGTTGAGTCCTGAGAATGTCTTTGCTTGGTCTTTATGTAAAATATATTACGGTTCCTGTTCGATTCGAGTACAGTCTTTTAATAGAAGAGTTGATATCAGGACCAATGCTGTAATCATAAGATTGTGAGTGACTTACAATAGACTTTTGAATAGTGTTATTGCTAAACTTATTAATAATGATACTTAAAACTAATTTATTCTTACTAAGACTAATGGATTGTTTTGTTATCAAGTCGTTTTTAAAAAATGCAAAGATACAGTTTCTCTTAATATGGTATAGATTTGATGATTTAATATTGAACAGCTGTAGCTTTAGAGTTTGACAAAAGTTGTAGATTTAGTATAAGAAGTTTACTGACTGAACAAATAAAAATTGTTTTAGTATGGAAGTGATAATTAAGCTATAAGTCTGCTAGATATATGGTAGTTATAATGAAATAAGAGAAAACAAAAATAATAGTTTATAACAGCAGATTAAAATAAGTAATTATGAAATACAGGGATTATGCTAACTGTTATTATGGCACAAGGTTGACAATATAATATTGCACTCATTATCAGGTCTATAATAATAGTTTATAATAGTAAGTAAGTAATGGTAAATTAAAAATTGTACTAAGTAAAATGGACTGATAGTAAATATGGTGCTTAACAAAATTTAACTAATATTAATTAAATATAAAAAAGAAATAATTTCTGTTACAAGTATTATATTTTTATTAACCATTAGGATTCAATGGATCGACACCATGCCTAACCCTTCTAGGGTAGGGTAGGTGCCTGAGCCGGAGCTTTTAGCTCACAACACTGTCATTCCCATTAGCCCCCTTGGGGCGGGGATGGCAGACCAGAGAGGCCTAGCTTGTGGCTAGGCCTGGGGACAGTTGGTCCCAAAGATGAGGAGGTACTTGTGCCTCCTCCCATGGGAGACTTAGGTCTCAGACACTCCCTAAAGAGGGAGCCAAGGCCGGGCCACCACTTGGAAAAGGCCCGGGCCGGGAGAATACCGGCTAATCTTTAATAATAATAATAAGGATTCAATATTGTACTGGTAGTAATATTAGAGCTTATGAAGGCAACATTGTACTGGTAGTAATATTAGAGCTTATAAGGCAACATTGGTACTGGTACGGTAGAGAGTAATATTAGAGCTTAATGAAGGGCAGTATTGTACTGGTAGTAATATTAGAGCTTATGAAGGCAATATTGTACTGGTAGTAATATTAGAGCTTATGAAGGCAATATTGTACTGGTAGTAATATTAGAGCTTATAAAGGCACATTGTACTGGTAGTATTATTAGTGCTTATGAAGGCAATATTGTTCTGGTAGTAATATTAGAGCTTATAAAAGGCAGTATTGTACTGGTAGTAAATATTAGAGACTTATGGAAGGAATATATGTACTGGGTAGTATATTAGAGCTTATAAAGGCAAATTGTATGGTAGTAATATTAGAGCTATGATAGACAATATTGTATGGTAGTAATATTAGTGCTTATAAAGGAACTATTGTACTGGTAGTTATATTAGAGCTTGGTGAAGGCAATATGTACTGGTAGTAATATTAGAGCTTATAAAGGCAATATTGTACTGGTAGTAATATTAGAGCTTATAAAGGCAACATTGTACTGGTAGTAATATTAGAGCTTGTGAAGGCAGTATTGTACTGGTAGTATTATTAGAGCTTATAAAGGCAACATTGTACTGGTAGTATTATTAGAGCTTATAAAGGCAACATTGTACTGGTAGTAATATTAGAGCTTATAAAGGCAATATTGTACTGGTAGTAATATTAGAGCTTATAAAGGCAATATTGTATAGTGTAGTAATATTAGAAGCTTAATAAAGGCAATATTGCTTCTGGTAGTAATATAGAGCTTATAAAGGCAACATTGTAGTGGTAGTAATATTAGAGATTATGAAGGCAATACAAAGTATTTAAAAGAGAATAAAATGATTAATTGTATAAAGCAGTATGGACTGATAGTAAATGTAATATTAAAACAAGTCTATAGCAAGTATTGGTAATTAATAACATGTAAAAAATGTACAATAGTAAAATGGAGTAATAGTAATTAAGGTATTAAACAAATTTTTAGCAAGTAATAGCAATTAATAGTGTTTAGAATATGGGGTTGTAAAATGGACAAATAATATTTATTAAACAAATTTTAAGCAAGTATTATTTATTTAATGAAAATACATAGCATAAGTTGGCTAATTCTCACTAGTAAAATCACATATACTGAGGTAGTTGATTTTGATTAAGAGATAGTACTGTGAAATTTGTACAATAATGGTAAAAAACATACATTACACATTGTTTAATCAGTCTCTGTAAGATTAGTATCTCGAAGGAATTGTTGATAGTTCATTTCACTTGTGGAAATAGTATACATGTTGAGTTGGTCTACATTTTTCTTCACTAGAATTTTCCCGGCCCTTGTGAAAGCATTAGTGGATTTTGTCAGTAATTTTCTTGCTAAGCTTTATCCTCTTGGAGCGAAAAGTAGTCTCTGAACTGGTTATCCAAGTTGTTCTTCCACTCTTTTACTGCTTTCTCAACCTTTGTGTTAATAGATGTTATTTGTTCTGTGTGGCTATCTATGACTGGAGAGTCTTGCCAATGTTAGTCATTCCAGATAGTGATAAATTTTGTTCAAGACTGAGAATTTTGTTCTCGAGGTGTGTCATCCTGGTGTCTTGTTTAGTTAAGCGTTTCACGATGATTATATTTCTGTAATTAAGGTGGAGATTGTAGACTAGGGTGTCTTGATCGTTGGTCATAACCTGTGAGGAATACGTGGTTAGGCTAATCGGAGAAGGAAATGAGGCTCTGAGGGGGAGGCAGCCATGTTTGGTGTTATTGTTGTTGCGTCGCCCTGGGCGGTGTTGAGAGGGGTGTTTTCTTTCTGGTCCTGGTACTGTTTCCTCTGAGCTTACGCTTCATAGTAATACAGGAGTAGTAGAAGTTGTTGTGATTAATAAGTATAATTCAGATCAAGCTTGGGGTACGTTTTTCGTCAGGCAGGGGGGTTGTTGCTTTGGGTTTGCAGGGCTGTCTTTCCTTTGATAGACCTTGTACTCGATTTGTAGGTTTCATGTTGGTAATCTTGGGTCATTCTGGGTGCTACGTTGGTTAGTGCAGTTTTGCCTGCAACTAGGTCATCATAGGAGCATTGGTAGAAAGTACGGAGCTTGGAAGCCTCTGCCGCTGCCCGCTGTGCCCGCCTGTTAAGTGATAAAATATTTAGGAACTTTTTTCGCTAAAGTGTCTCAATCGTTCAACTTCGAAGTCCATTTTTATGTAACAATTTAGGCCCATTTTCCTTGATTTTTAGATGAATACTGAAATTAAGGATGAGAATGGTGGAAATTACACTTACGGTTTTCTTTTGCCTTCACGCAACAAAATTACCGACAATAATAACCGTAATATGTTTGGTACAAGACCACAAGTGCAACTTGATGTAAACATTTTATTACTGCAACGTTTTGTCTCCACCAGCTTAGTCGAGCAGTAACAAATAATACACGAAGAATATATACTGTATGTAGGTAACAGTTTAAAATGAAAAAATCTTATTGCACACCAACGCTGAATCATCTTAATCGCATTTTCAAACACTGTTTTAACAAAATAAAGGTCAGTTTGTCATTTCTAGAGTTATGAGCAAAAGTTATTCTCAAAAAAAACGATCACCATCACATACATGATTGAACGTCAATATGGTATTACAAATACACGACATCGGTATTGTATACCATTTTGATGTTAATCTTGTCAGACACTGTCCTACCAACCTGTCGGTATTGTATACCATTTTGATGTTAATCTTGTCAGACACTGTCCTACCAACCTGTTCGGTATATTGTATACCATTTTGATGCAAGTCATCTTGTGTCAGACATCTGTCCTACCAACCTGTCGGTATTGTTTACCATTTTGATGTTCATCTATGTCAGCACTGTCTACAAACCTGTCGGTCATTGTATAGTATTTTGATGTTCATCATTTCCTGTAAGACACGCCCTACCAACTGTCGGTATTGTATACCTTTTGATGTTCATCTTGTCAGGACACTGTCCTACCAACCTGTCGGTATTGTATACCATTTTGATGTTCATCTTGTCAGACACTGTCCTACCAACCTGTCGGTATTGTATACCATTTTGATGTTCATGTGGTCAGATACTGCCCCTATCATAACAAGTTACAGCCGCCATTTACTACTACTACTACTACTACTACTACTACTACTATACTACTTTACTACTACTACTACACCAACACCACCCTACTCTGAGTTCTATTGTTCTCCAATGCTCATCAAGTACTCTTCTTAGCCACTCACCCTCGATCTGTACTTATACAAGAGACCTCCAAACATCCATTCCTGTAACCTCCCTGAGGACCTTCACCTCCATCCTGTCTCTCTATTATACAGGCCTGTTCACTATACTACAGTGACATTGTCTTGGTCCTTATGAAGAGCAGTTCATATCTAAGTGACCTTGTCTTGGTCTTATGATGAACACGTTCACTATACTACAGTGGACGTTGTCTTGCGGTCTTATGATAGAACACGTTCACTATGCTACAGTGATATTGTTCTTTGGTCTTATGATATGAACAGTTCACTGTACTACAGTGACAATGTCTTGGTCTTATGATAGAACACGTTCACTATACTACAGTGACATTGTCTTGTCCTTATAGAACGAATTCACTATATACGTGACAATTGTCTTGTCTTTGATAGAACACGTTCACTATACTTCAGTGACATTATCTTTGGTCTTATTCATCGCATTCACTATACAGTGACATAGTCTTGGTCTTATGATAGAACACGTTCACTATACTACAGTGACATTGTCTTGGTCTTATAGAACGCATTCACTATACTACGAGGACATTGTCTTGTTCGTATGATAGGAACACGTTATTACTACAGAGATATTTACTTGGTCTTATAGAACGCATTCACTTTACTACAGTGACATTTGTCTTGGTCTATGATGAACAGGTGCAACTGTTGTTCTGATAGTCTGACACAGACCATCTGTTATTAATTTACAAGAGTCACTTCTAACCATCTTCACTGGACGCCTCCGTCTTTATCTTTGACAGATTTATTATAATCTATCTGCTACAGTACATGCTATGTTATGTAGAAGTATCAGATACTCTAGAGAACTAAGAATTTCTGGTAGTAAACATTGTAACCTGGTTTCTTATATCAGAACACTTGTTATAGTCAAATAAAACATGTGTGAAGCAAAAATGGTAGGACTCAGGCTGTGATATCATGGTCTGTGACAGAACAATGTTGTTGTTACTTGTAAACCTTCAAACCCTTATTATTCTACATGTATTTTTCTATGTTTATTGTATTTTTCTTGTGCTTATTCAGCAAGTTCATGTGTTACTGTACTGGTGTTCTGTGTTACTGTTGTTCTCCTGTGTTACTGCACTGTTCTCATGTGTTACTGTACTGCGTGTTCTGTGTTACTGTCCCTGTTCTCCTGTGTTACTGTACTGGTGTTATGTGTTACTGTACTGGTGTTCGTGTTATGTACTGTTTCTGTGTTACTGTATGGTTTTCTGTGTGTTACTGTCTGTTCTTGTGTTACTGTACTGTTCTTTTGTGTTATGTATGCTTCTACTGTGTTACTGTCCTGGTTTTCTGTGTTACTGTCTGTTCTCCTGTGTTACTGTACTGTTCTTTTGTGTTACTGTTTACTGTTCTCCTGTGTTACTGTACTCTGATTCTCCTGTGTTACTGTTACTGTTCTCGTGTTATCTGTACTGTTCTCCTGTGTTACTGTACTGTTCTCCTGTGTTACTGTACTGTTCTCCTGTGTTACTGTACTGGTGTTCTGTGTTACTGTCCTGTTCTCCTGTGTTACTGTACTGTTCTCCTGTGTTACTGTACTGGTGTTCTGTGTTACTGTCCTGTTCTCCTGGGTTACTGTTACTGTATCTCCTGTGTTACTGTCTGGTGTTCTGTGTTACTGTCCTGTTCTCCTGTGTTACTGTACTGTTCTCCTGTGTTACTGTACTGTTCTCCTGTGTTACTGTACTGGTGTTCTGTGTTACTGTCCTGTTCTCCTGTGTTACTGTACTGTTCTCCTGTGTTACTGTACTGGTGTTCTGTGTTACTGTCCTGTTCTCCTGTGTTACTGTACTGTTCTCCTGTGTTACTGTACTGTTCATCTGTTACTGCACTGTTCTTCTGTGTTACTGTACTGTTCTTCTGTTACTGCACTGTTCTTCTGTGTTACTGTACTGTTCTTCTGTGTCACTATACTGTTCTTCTGTGTTACTCTACTGTTCTTCTGTGTTACTGTACTGTTCTTCTGTGCTAGTGTACTGTTCTGTGTTGCTGTACTCGTCTTTTGTGTTACTGTACTGTTCTTCTGTGTTACTGTATTGTTCTTCAGTGTTACTGTACTGTTCTTCTGTGTTACTGTATTGTTCTTCAGTGTTATTGTACTGTTCGTCTGTGTTACTGTACTGTTATTCCGTGTTACTGTACTGGTAATTCTGTTGCTACTGTTCTGTTATTTCTGTTCATCCTGTCTTACTGTGCTCCTCTTTTGTGTTATCTTCTGTTCTTCTGTTACTGTACTGTTCTTCTGTTACTGATACTGATATCTCTGTGTTTCTTAGGAAATGTTCTCATGGTGTACAACTCGCTAGCACAATAACATGGTTTGTACATCTCACTAGCACAAATACCATGATGTACAACTCACTAGCACAAAGTACCATGGTTGACAAACTTCTAGCACAATACCATGGGTGTAAAAACTATCTAGCACAAATACCATGGTTGTACAGCAGATTAGCACAAGTACCATGGTGTAACAACTCATTAGCACAAGTACCATGGTGTACAACTCTCTAGCACAATATACCATGGTGGTTACAACTCTCTAGCCACAAATACCATGGTGTAAACATCTCTAGCACAAATACATGGTGTACAAAACTCATTAGCACAAGTACCATGGTGTACAGCACATTAGCACAGATACCATGGTGTACAACTCATTAGCACAAGTACCATTGGTTGACAACTCTCTAGCACAAATAACATGGGTTACAACTCTCTAGCACTAATACCATGGTTACAAACTCATTAGCACCAAATACCATGGTGTACAACTCTCTAGCACAAATACCATGGTGTACAGCACATTAGCACAAATACCATGGTGTACAACTCATTAGCACAAATACCATGTGTACAACTCTATAGCTCAAATACCATGGGTGTACAAAACTCATTAGCACAATTACCATGGTGTACAGCACATTTAGCACAAGATACCATGGTGTACAACTCATTAGCACAAGTAACCATGGTGTACAGACACAATTAGCACAAATACCATGGTTGTAACTCATTAGCACAAGTACCATGTGTACAGCACTTTAGCTCAAGTACCATGGTGTACAACTCTATTAGCACAAGTAACCATGGTGTAAAACTTCACTAACACAAGTACTTTGGAGTACAACTCACTAGCACATGTACCCATCTTGTACAACTCACTAACACAAGTTCCTGTGGGGGGGAACATCTGAGGGACGCAGATGGACTCTGGACACGCTGGGGAAGTTAGGGCTGCTGAGCGTAGGATAGGAAGTGGGGAAGGGAGAACATCTGAGGGGACACAGATGGACTCCTGGACACGCTGGGGAAGGTAGGACTGCTGAGCGTAGGATAGGAAGTTGGGAAGGGAAAACATCTGAGGGGACACAGATGGACTCCTGGACACGCTTGGGGAAGGGTGGGCTGCTGAGCGTAGGATAGGAAGTGGGGAAGGGAGAACATCTGAGGGGACACAGATGGACTCCTGGACACGCTGGGGAAGGTAGGACTGCTGAGCGTAGGATAGAAGTGGGAAGGAGAACATCTGAGGGGACACAGATGGACTCAGGACCGCTGGGAAGGTAGGACTGCTGAGCGTAGGATAGAAGTGGGGAAGAGGAGAACATCTGAGGGACACAGATGGACTCCATGGCACGCTGGGAAAGTAGGGCTGCTGAGCGTAGGATAGGAAGTGGGGAAGGGAGAACATCTGAGGGACGCAGATGGACTCCTGGACACGCTGGGGAAGGTAGGGCTGCTGAGCGTAGGATAGGAAGTGGGGAAGGAGAACATCTGAGGGGACACAGATGGACTCCTGGACACGCTGGGGAATGGTAGGGCTGCTGAGCGTAGGATAGGAAGTGGGGAAGGGAGAACATCTGATGGGACACAGATGGACTCCTGGACACGCTGGGGAAGGTAGGCTGCTGAGCGTAGGATAGGAAGTGGGGAAGGGAGAACATCTGAGGGGACACAGATGGACTCCTGGACACGCTGGGGAAGGTAGGGACTGCTGAGCGTAGGATAGGAAGTGGGGAAGGGAGAACATCTGAGGGGACACAGATGGACTCCTGGACACGCTGGGGAAGGTAGGACTGCTGAGCGTAGGATAGGAAGTGGGAAGGAGAACATCTGAGGGGACACAGATGGACACTGGACACGCTGGGAAGGTAGGCTGCTGAGCGTAGGATAGAAGTGGGGGAAGGGAGAAATCTGAGGGGACACCGATGGACTCCTGGACACGCTGGGGAAGGTAGGCTGCTGAGCGTAGGATAGGAAGTGGGGAAGGGAGAACATCTGAGGGGACACAGATGGACTCCTGGACACGCTGGGGAAGGTAGGACTGCTGAGCGTAGGATAGGAAGTGGGGAAGGGAGAACATCTGAGGGGACACAGATGGACTCCTGGACACGCTGGGAAGGTAGGCTGCTGAGCGTAGGATAGGAAGTGGGGAAGGGAGAACATCTGAGGGGACCGATGGACTCCCCGGCACGGGGAAATAGGGGGGTGGCTAGGATAGAAGTGGGGAAGGGAAACATCTGGGGGACAAGGGCTCCTGGGCACGCGGGAAGGAGGTGCTGAGCGTTGGAAGAATGGGAAGGGAAACACAGGGGGGCACAGATGACTCCCGGACCGCTGGGAAGGAAGGGCTGGAGGTAGATAGGAAGTGGGGAAAAGGGAACACTGAGGGGGCCCAAACCCTGGGGCACGTGGGGAAGGTAGGGGTGCTGAGCTAGGATAAAAAGTGGGGAAGGGGGGAACATTGAGGGGGAAAAGATGGACTCCCGGACCGCTGGGAATTTTGGGTGCACTAGGATAGGAAGTGGGGAAGGGAAAAAATCTGA